>JANHGO010004989.1:0-23835 GCA_024606505.1 Aquila spilogaster
GGCTGCCCAGGGAAGTGGTTGAGTCACCATCCCTGGAGGTATTCAAAAAGCGCGTAGACAAGACACTCCAGAACATGGTTTAGTGGGCATAGATGATGGTTGGACTCGATGATCTTGAAGGTCTTTTCCAACCGAAATGATTCTGTGATTCTATGATTCTCCCAGCCCCCAGCAGTTTGCAGGCCAGGGACTTTATGAGCCAAGCACCCACTTTCCCACAAATTTGCTGAAGTATGAGCAGCTTCAGTGCAGGGAGCATGAGGGAGGCCCAGTTTTCCTAGTAATAGTTGAACATGTATTTTGAGAGTATTCAGCCATATCCTTGCTGGCTTCCTTAGTTTGAACTGACTTGCTGATAGTTAACGATAATGAGATAGGTGTAAACAACCGGCCATACAGTATGAACCTGGCTGATTATTGTAAATAAGAATATTTTCTAGTCAGTATCTGTATCACAGACTGGCTTGAAGGGAAAGCCTGTTCATTCTTTTAATTTTGGATTGGTTTCTATTCCATGTATTTCTGTAAACTGGAAGTGCATGTGTTTCCTTAAGTCCAGTGGAAAATGAAAGAAGGATTGTTAAAATTTGTCCATGTAACAGAGTTCTATACTCTTTACGAAATCTGAACTTGATATTCCCATCCCCTGCATTACAATGAAGCTGAGTTAGTCTGCTTGAGTCAAGGCCATCCTGAAAGCAAGGACAATCTCCTTCCTCACATCACTTCATAAAAAATCATCATTGCCATGATGTCCACAAAAAAAGTCCTTGCTAGGTAGCTCATATGCTGTGACTGCTGCTAACTAATCTGTTCACAATAATTTCATTTTTACTTTGTGCATCCACTTTCCGTTACCGTGTTCACATACCTTCTACTTATACTCTGATTTTATATTACCTGATACATGAGCCGTATTTTATCTGTTTGCATTGTTTCCAGTTCAAAAGGGCTAAGCAGCCAGGTGCCACTTTTTTTTTTTTTTCCCCCACATATAAGTAACGAATTATTCATTGTGGGCATTTTACTTTTACAAAAAACTGTAACATGGACTCTCACTATGTCACAAACCTTCAAAAAAAGAAAAGCAGAGGTTAGAATTAGAGAGTGTATGCTTCTTGGGGTATAGCTGGACTTTTGATGAAATATATGATAGAGTGCATGCAGTTGGATGGTTAGGGGTTGAAATTCTTAATTTCAGATGTCTCATTCTGTAAAATTTATTCATTGACAGGTATCAGAAAATGAACTGTTATCTGTTTTCTTAATCTATGTCTCTACTACTAGTTCTTTCATTAAGGAATACATATATTTTCCAAGTTTTAATTTGAAACTAGAGTCACAGTCTCCAGAATTACCTATTTAATTTTCAACTTCTTGTACTTTTTAAACTATACAAGTAACTTCATTTTTGTACTACCTTAAAAATATGTACTAAAACGAGTATTACAAGTTAATGAACTTGTTTGCTGAGATAACAAAGAAGGAAAACAATGGGCTAATGTCACATGCAAAAATACTTACATGACTGTGCTCATATGTGTGTGTATTTATTATTTCCACGCATGGTGTCCACAGGTAACTAAACTTTGTACCATTCTGCAATAAATAATTGTATAAGAATAAAATAATTAATAGGAAATTCTGCTTGGTGCAAGCTGAGGTCTTTACAATGGTTCACCATCACTGCATCTTCTTTTGTGGACGTATAGGAGAACACAGAGGTGAACTCAAACTCATTCTGCTGAAATACATGATAGCCTAGTCACATTTAAGACATAAGTAAGTCAGTCCTGTATTTTTCTTAAATCACTGGAAAAAGAATCCAATCTAAGTACTTGAGAATTGGATATTTTTTCAGGCATTAGTCATATCTACCACTTTCTAAATAATATTTGGATAATATTTAAAGAGGATACTATTTAAATGAAGAACTGTTCATTACCAGTTGGGAGCTGCTTCATTATTTAAAATAATTGCCTCAGACATCTACTTTGGATGTGCAAGGACAAAATTGCTATATTTATAGTTTTGGTGAGTGAATGATGAACTGACCCTTCTTAGCCTTCTCCTTTCAGAAAAGGGGGTTTTTTTGGTCTTGTTTAAGTCAAACTCTTCTTCTGAACATTGTTTAAAGAATACTTAAATATCAGTCCAGTATGTCTGCTTTTAAAACTCTGTGGTTTCCACTGCTGACGTTCAGAGATGCTCAGAATGCATTACACTGTCTATTCATGCTGTGAAAAACAGTTAAGTTACACAGGCCTAAACTAATCTCTTATTTTTAGTATTTCTCATGTAAATGAAAAAGTGGGCAGAAAGCTTTCCTCTCTGTCCCTCTCTCTCAAGGCAGGTGTACCAAATGTAAGTTAAACTCACGTAGATGAAGATCACGTGCTTGACGTTACCCTTTCTTTACTCTGGTAGTGCTGTGGTAGAAGTAGTCTGGACCACTCCGGTAAAATCTGCCATTAAAACCAGGCTCGGGCAATCTTTACACCTTGCTGCTGCTGTTGCCCTTTCTTCTAAGGGCTGACCATGTGTGATGCTTCAAAGCACTACATTACTCTAAATAATTTAGACCTACTTAGGTCTAAATTATTTAAACAGACTAGTTAAACTATTTAAACAGCCTAGTTAAAGCTACTTCATAAAATACTGCCAATTTTTTTCTGCACATCTTCAGTGGCCATATTCCTACAATAAGTATCACCTTTACAAACACAGAAAAGCATTTCTAGATAGTGATTAAAATCATCTTGCACAGTTCTAAAATCCAAATGCTCTGTCTTTCATTTCTTTTTAAACATGTGCTCCTCAGTATATGTTAAAATTAATTAGTGTGTAATATATTTCATTTAAGTCTGATACAGTTTCTTCTTTATTTTTCATTGCAATGTAATTTGTATTCACATAGGCTGAATGTCCAGAGGAATACAAAGGCCTAACATTTCCATTAAGTCAGTGGATTTTTTGAGGATTCTGAAACATAAATAAAAACTCTTATTTCAGCGTGATGTACAGGTACAGTAATTACTTCCTTTTGTATAATTATGAATTATTCTAAATCAGGCCAGATAAACATTTTTATTGTATTTTATATGTGAAATGTTGACTGATAATCTCAGAACTCAGAAAGTAGCCTTCTGCTAGTGACACTGTTATGGAAATTTATCTAGTGTGTTTGGGATTTTTTTAAAAATCTAATCTGTGAAGTCATCGTTCAGTTACACAACAGAAAAAAATAACAGACTTATGTTTGTAATAATGGCCTCCAAATTTAACAGAATGAGAAAAGTTGACTGGAATTCAATGAAATCTCAGTAGAATTCAGTAAAAGCATTAAAATATATTTGGCATCATATGGTTTATCTTTATGTAAACATTGTTACAAAGGATCCTGTTTTAAATGAATGCTACTCCTAAACTGATTGATGTGGATAATTTGTATTTTTGCTAATTTTGTTATTTAATAACATTTCAAATACTACAGTCCTTAAAATGTTTAACAAAGGTGAAATGAAACCTTTTTTGTTTGTATAGCTAGTGTCCTCCATTTTACAGTATCATTGTAGTTTTTAAACCTGAGATTTGCAGAAGTAGTAATCTACTTAGAATCAGCACACAATGCAGCGGATGATGTAGCAATAGAGCTATACATATTAAGAGATAAAATGCAAAAGGAAAGAAAGCATATAGGAAAAGAATACATAGAGTAAGAGCGTCACATTTAGGTGTTTGTTTTCATTTGACTGCTGAAAGTACAGCATTCGTATTAACATTCATCCACAGGGAAGACTGTCAGCATCACTCAGCAGTTGGAAGCGAAGAATTAAACATGAACCTTTTGTATCTTGTTCAAAAAATGTTTAGAAATTATGAAAGACACCTGGATGGTGTGGTGACCAAAGATTTCTACATGCTGTCAGCACACAAATAAATGCAATATACAGAGTGCAGTATACCCCCACTGATGAGTCTGTACCTTGAACTGAGAAGACAGCTGAGACACACCAGTTTGATTCTAGGCAAACTCAGTTTTATCCTCTCTGCTAGGAGTCCTAACAATAATTTGATTACATGATGTTCCACCAAAACTCTTTCCTGTATTACCTCCTCATCTGTTTCATTGTAACACTTGTTATTTTGCTTTAGAAGGTTGAAGGAGTGTACAAAATTACCTTTTTGAGGTAATATTTTTGTTTCTTTAGATACTGTTTTTACCAATGACAGATACTCTGTAATATGGTGAGAAACTATATAAGAAACCTAAACCAGACAGAATTATAGATTAATCCCACCTTCCTTTCTTAGGGAAAATTCTCATTGACTAGGGAATTATATGGAAAAGTATATAGTAACTGAAAGTATTAAATGAGATGCTTATGTATACTACAAGGAGGCATTAATGATTAAAATATGTCCTCTGATCAATTTAATTATCTACTTAGCAGTGCAGATAGATAACAGAGATCACAGAAAAGAAAACAAAGAGATCCTGCCCTGTAGCTGTACTTCACAGAGATTTTGGCCACAGGAACCTGAAATGGTGAGGCTACAATTGCTCCTGGAGAGGTGAAAGAACAGCTCAGACTCTCGCCTGATAGATGTGGACCATATTCCACCTCCCTGAGCTTGGTTCATCTCTCAGCCCACTCAGATGTCCCTGCTGGCTGTGCACCACAGGACAGTCCTTGGCTGAGCAGTTAGTTTAGGGAGTAGCTGTACATTGTGCAGGATTCCAGCTTACCAGAAGCCAGCGCAGGGGATACTTCCTGCTTGCTCACAGGAAACGTTAATTCATTCTCCTTTATCCCATCCCAGAGAGGATCCTTTTAAGAGGAATGGTACATTTTGTGAGTCTTGATTCATAGCTGAAGCAGACTGCAGAAAGGAATTGAATAAAGTGATATTGTTTCCATGAATACGACTTCAATCATATTATTTTTTATATGCAAATAATTAATTTCAGTTAACATAGAAACTTAAAATACAAGCAGACTGCTCCAGTAGCAAACAGCACTTGCAAAACACAGTTCAGGACTTTAAAAATAGTTTTATTCCATGTATATATTTGACCCTAATCTTTCTAGTCTGAACATATGAAAGCATCAGAAGATAAAAAATGAAAGCTGAAATTCCATTTTTCAGTGATTAGATTACATTTTCATTATTAAATGGCAATGAAAGACAAAGAGCTCAAAGATGCAGATTAAAAGATGCAATTGTTCCTCTTGAGCACATGGCAGTAACATGTGCACTAAGAAAAGAGTTCACCTTATGCAAAATTATGTATGTGACCAATTAACTGAATGTTTCAGAGCTCCACAGGAACATCAAGGACAGTGACACTATATGCTCAAAATCATAGTTACTTGGAAAAATCATGAAATATTATCTTGGAAAATGTTTTATAAGGATTTTTTTCTTTCATACTTACTCCCTCCCTCCCTCCTTTTTTATTAGCTCTAGTTACTCAGGAAAGCAATGCTTATATATGGATGTGTGTATAAATAAAAATATATTTATATAAAATATAACTTTTACATATACCCTGATATACACGTATGTGTATGTGTATGTATGTATATATGTGTGTGTGTGTGTTTGTGTATGTGTGTGTATATAAACACAGTTGTTCTAGGCATTGGGAAACATCTGGAGAATGTAAGTGGATAAACAGATGATTCCTAAATAGCAACCCTGGGCTGTTGGAGATATAATTTATACAGGTCACTAGTGATTGCTCCTTCAAGTCCTCCAAGCCCATCTCAGCACAGGCTGGAGGATAAGCTATCAGTCTGTCTCCAAGGTCCTTCCTTAACACTGAATCTTTCTGGAAACAGTTTTCAGTCAGACATAGTTCAGTTGCAATGAGTGTTAAGTACTTGTTTTCCTGTCAAGTAAGAAAGCTGGATTCTCACAAAGACAAAATAGAAATTTTATTCTTATAAGCTGGTGCCTGCCGCTGATTCATGGACTTCTGAAGACATTATCCCAAGAGATTCTGACAGTTTCCTGAAATACTGGCACCAGATATTGAATCACTGCTCTATCTAGTAAGGCACTTAGCAAGGTTCTGCTGTACTTTTAAACCGGGAGATGATGAAGGTGTATGTCTCTGAGTTAATAATTACTAACTGTAGATAGCAGCAAGTTTGAAAGAGACTGAACTATTTTAGAAATGCATGCAATAAATAATAATGGCTATGCTTTAGATGTTTGTCACAAGGCTCAAGGACAAATTCTAAACAGCATGACTCTTGCATTTTAATGGCTAAAAATATGTCTTTAGTCTACACTGTGAAATAGAAAATGCTGGCAGACAAAAAGTTACATGCAAAATTATCAGTGATTAGAACTTCTGCTCTTTCACTCTCACTATAAAGATAGCTATGAAAAATATTTTGTGCTCTAGGTCCTTTGAAACCAAGGAACTCCTGGTGCTCTGCAAACATGAATGTATCCTCAGAATATGTTTTAATAGAGTTAAGGCTACTTCTAATTAATTTTAAATAAACTGAGGTACAGAAAGGTGCCAGAATCAAAGTGGCAAGCCAGTGGCAGAGACAAAGCTGGAATCCACCTTTCCTCACTGTCAGATCGGTATGTTTAGGACTGAACCATGCAACACCCTGTATGAAACTCTATCCCATACCAAACTGGTGTAGAGAAAGAACATAAAATCCAATAGACTGAGTGTAAGAAAGCTTTAACAGTAACAACTGCAAGTAAATTAAGAAATATTTGTGGATATTCACCTAAATATTGATGGTTAAAAACAGAGGTTCTGAACAGAGGTTCAGAGAGTCTCAGAGGTGCAGGAAAAGGGCAACGCAAACAAGCAGAAGGATCTCTCTTTACTGAGAATGCAGTTCAAGTGCAGAACTAACTCAAACTGCAACGATGGACATAATGAAAGTATTATTAGATAAGAACTTAGAAAATTATAAACCTACAAAGAATTTTAAACTGGGTATTTGATTGCAAACATTTTTTAGATGTCTGTTGGAGGTTTTTTTTATGCCACATTTTTATAATCTATTGCAATCCTTTTTCAAGAACAGTATGATACTCTGGCAACATGACTTAAGTTGCAAGAAAAAGTGAGGACAAATACTTTAGAGAATTCAATCAGTAATATAATGACAGCTGCTGGGTTTGAATACAGTATCTATGGGTAAAGGAGGATCTTGGTGAAAGGGGAACGTTTTTCTGAATTATTTACTTACTAAAGTGAGAATGATACTACCTGAACTATGGCTTTTCCAATGCATGCGGTGACATGCATTTTTGTATATTTATAGTCTTTAATTCCTACTAAGACTCCAGATTCCACTGCTAAGTGACATACAATGTTACACATCTTTGCATGGAATATAATTTTCTTCGTGTTTATCAGAACGCACTTAAGGGAAAAAAGTTCTCCTTTTGGAGTCAGAATTTCTAATCGTAATTAGCTGAAGACACACTGTGGTATCCAGAGGGAAAAGGGTTTTGGAGACATATTCATTATCAAAGAGATACCTCATTAGTCCTGTGAAAATCTTCAAAGATGACAGCCCTCGTTAATGTGAAAATTCAGCAACTGAAAATCTCTTACTGATTCCAAAGTACAAAGAGAGAAATTAGATGGAAAATAAGCTTTTATGTTAATTTTCTTTAAGCAGAACTCTTTACAGGTATAATCAACTAAATAAATAACTGTACCCTTCATCCTGGCAGAGGTAGTGTGATAGTGTGCATTTAAAGTGACGTATTTCAATACTAAGAAAATAGTAGCATGTGCTGCTGATGCATCTAAATCACGAGCAGTATTGCAGGCTCTTGCAAGGAGAAACGAGCCTTAGTTTTCCCTGGAGTTGTGCTTTTCTTATAGTCCCAGTGTCCTGGAAGTCTTTTGCTTGTGGAAAGCATAGAAGCAGCTGCAGATAAGCATTATTTCTCTAGATGCAGATGACCTTGAGTGGTCCAAAGATGGGAGAGAACAGAGGGGAATAAGAGATGATAAAGAAGGGGAAACAGAAAAATACAAAATGAGACAGAAGAAGGTTTTCCAAATCAGAAGGAGAAGGCAACCCTGTTAGTAAGTGAAGATCAGGTCTCATGAAATATTGAAGAGAGAAGTAAAAAAAACAGGCCTGCCATTTTCCCCTGGAGTGGTAGAAGACCCTACTTTGCACTCTCTTCATGCTATTTGTAATTCCTGATGCTAATACAGGGGCATCCCCTAGCTAGATAGATACACAAGGGTATCACTGGGGAGACACAATTATGATCTGTAAAATTTTACACCTGAGGCCAATTTTAAGTACTTAGCTAAATATATAGTTTGCATATTCAGTGAATGAATTAAAATGTATGTATCAGATAGAAACATAATGGTCCTTAGATCTGTTTTCTATGTCAGTGTTTACAGGTACATGTTAATCTTTCTTAGTTTCTTTGTCACTGAATGAATAGGTGCCATTTCATGACTTAGGGAATTCTGTTACTATTTTAAATGCAGAAATGCTTATCTGGCAATTTTAGTACATTAGTACCCAAGGTTACTGGCTTTTTAAAAAAGCTTAAGCAAGGATTTGCAGTCCTGTGACACTTCTAGTTCTGTCCTGCTCCTCCAGGTACACATTGTAGATTCAATATCAGCTTGGGTAATATTTTATTTCAAATATAATTTAAATGAATTCATTCTCTAAATATATTTTCTGTAGGTTCATGATGAATATGCAAACATTTACCATCCTCATAAGCTTTTGGCTTAAGCACAATGAACCTACAGAATTATTGCTTAAATCAATGTGGTCCCATAAATAAATTTTAAACATTAGAATTTTGGTTAAGGGCATATTGGAAGACATTATAATTTGTCCTGCATCCTTAACAGGTCTTTATTTTTAAAAAAAGTACCTAATCTCTTACTACTGTTAAAGATTATAAAAATCACTCAGCTGCCTGCTTTCTTCACCAAGTTGTTGCCCAAAAGTATGTTGATACCAGCTTACATGCACCAAGACTTACTAAAGGGGTCCATAGCTGATGTCAAACATCAACTCTAACAATAAAAGTTAATTTGGAAGAAAAACAACCCACAGATATATTGATGGATCTTTTCAGATCTTTCCATGATTAATTATTCAGTGGAGGATGATTTGGGCCTCTTACAAATTTAGAAAGCTATGATGATAAAGGTACCCGATTAAGAAACCTGAAAACCAAAATCCTATATTTATACATGACTTAGAAACAGCTTTAGGGAATATATCGCACTGCCAACATATCTCTCCTCGAAGCTAAGAAATCCTCTTCAGAGGAAAAGACACTGCAAGATCCATGTCTAATTAGTCTATCTTTTTGCCAAAATTACTAACATAACATTCGACTTTATAGAATAGAGAGCACATAGGTCACAAGACAGAAATATTGATAACCACTGAGATTACCAGTTTTCACTGGAAGTTTGATCACTGAGGACTAGACTAGGACTAAAACTTACTCTGTTGCTCTTTTAATAGCCATCAGACCATATTGTCTGTCAGAAATAATACATCATCTTCACTGAGATGTGACCCAGTTGGTGACTGTGAATTGAATCTCACTTTATTCCCTTTACTACTCCTTTGAGATAAAGATCCTATTATCCATTACCTCTGTCTTTGTAGAGCATGTAATTTCTTGTGAAATTTACTCATCCAAAAGCTAATAATATGTTTAAAGCTCTATATTAGATGGTCTTCAGTCACTGCCAAGGAGGAATGAAGCTAATGCTTAAAGTTCATCAATGTGTATAGTAAACAAAAAGAATAAAAACAGATTCGTGAGAATGGTTTTTACATTTGCTCTGCAACACTGAGTTCTGTAAAATAATATATACAAGTCAGAATACATTTCCATATCAAAATGCAGTCGACAGCAGGAGACTGTATTTTGATTAGCATAGTAAATTCTGTTTTGGTCAGCTTACAAATAAACTGGGAGGAAGAATGAGAAGGAAGGAATATACTGGAGATCTTCTTAGAGGAATGAATTCAAGCACTCAGTCCCACTGGCTGCTCAGAGACTTGGCAAATATACACCATCACTGAGCCATTTCAGTCATTGCTTTTAACTGCTTTACAGGCCATCAGCTTATGGAAATACTGAGACAGAGTAAGTCATGTCTTGCTAATGCTGATTTTTTTTTTTTTTAAGTAAAAGATGAGAGAAAAAAATAAGGCAGGGAAGGAAAAAGAGGTCTTCCCAGGTTTTGTTTGGTGGTGGAGATGAAACTGCAATCTCAATATTCCTCATCTCTGGCTTATCAATGTATATCCCTGGATTGGGCCCAGTAATGATGCAGTTTTGAGGAGGGTGTGGGGGGAAGCAGGTGGGCTTCTCCAAATCCCAGGGATACTAAAGATGGCAAAGATGACAGTAAAATTCCTTCCATCCTCCCAGCCTTTCTCCACAGCAACTTCCAACACTTTTTAATGACTTCAGAAAACATAAGGAGCAGAGTCATCCCCCCATTACCCTGCCTCCTAGTTAGTTCTCATTGCCAGCACATCAATTATGATCCATTAATTTCTGGTTCCATTCCTCCCTTGTTTACCAGACATGATGTCAACCCAGTCCTTGGGTTGTATCAGTAGATGTTTTTGTTTTCATTAGTTCAGTAAGCCACCCTCCCCGCCAAGTCTCTCAGCAATCATTGTTATATGCAAATAGGACATTTTATGCAAAGTCTCTCACTTAAAAATCCAGCTTACAGTTTGGTTTGGCCCCATAAGACCTCAGCGATTACAAAAGAAAATCTAGTATGTGAGTGTCTCCTAAGAATTTATCATCTTTGCTCTATTTAAATGTTAAAGCTAATGCCATTACAACTTCAAATTGTCTGGCCTTCTAGACCTGTAATAACATTTAAGTAAGAAAAGTATGCTCTGTGTTCTCTTTGACAACTGTGTCACCCCTGAGTGCTCCTGGTACCAAGAGTATTTCCACAAGGGCAGTATTGGTTTTATTCACCCACTATGTGCAACAGCATGTCAAGTCATTCCTTTCACATTATGCACTAATTAAAAAATAAACATGTAGTATGACAAGTTAGGTTCAAAAATCTCTGAAGGACAGACCTGCATACGGCAAATCAGCTGATCCTTTGTGCCCTCAACTATGACTTATTCCTATTCTCTTAAATTACATTCTACCAGCTGATCAGTTCATAAAGTAAATGGACAGCTGCAGTAGAGAGCAGACATTTTAATAGCAGAGTGCTGTAGACATGGCTGACTGCCAAAGAACACATTGTTAAAGCAAGCAGCATAAAATGAAAAATTAAGATATTGGCACCAAGACCTACTGGTAAGAGCTGAGGGTCAGTAAAGGACACAGCAATAATCTAAAAGATTTTTTCCACTAGATTAAATTTAGGACAGGCAAGGCATCCTTGCTTTAGAGAAGTGTTCTGCAGTGCTGGGAACTGAGGCGAGTCTCAAAACAAACATAAAAGACCCGGTTGGCTGTCCTGGCCACCACAGCTTCTCTTCTAGGCCAATTAGCAATTTGGTACAATCCTTCTTTATAGCACAACTGTCGCAGCTGGACATACCACTCAGATCAGTTCTGAAATGCACTTTGTCAGTAATCAGGACATATTTTAATGTATGTGTTTTATTTGATACTCTATTTTGTTTTGTTTATTTGGAAAACATCAACAATTTCTTCAAATTGCCTTTTGCCTGAAACAGATGCAGAATAACAGCAGCAAGGCAAAAGAATATATTCAAATGCTCCTTCATCAGTAGCTGCCACCGTTATCACTAGCTAACATACATTGCATATGAAAATGGTTTTGAGAAGTTCTCTAGTTAAATGGCTGAGCATTCATTATTCAGGAAACTCCAAACACATGATTGCACATCCCTTCCTCTGGGTACATACATTGTGCTCCAATCTTTACTTACTTATGTACTGTTACTCAAATAGTATCATGATTTTTTTTATTGCTGTCCTGTACAATGACTACAGTATAGCCTGTGATGTGTCTTTATTCCCCTCAGTAATTCTATTGTCACTATGACCTACTGCCTCTTTATTGACTCTGACTTCTTTATGTGAGTTGTATTTTACTCCACAGATGCGTTTAAATAGTTTGCCAGCATCTGTATACCATCCCATTTGTTTCTGTACCTGAGAGTACTCCTTCCTTTGGAGCAATTTAGAGCTGAAGCAATCAAGCAAACAGCTCCAAATTGAGATGGTGAGACTCTTCAACAATGTCTTATAGGACCAGTGACTTAATATTACAGTATAATCCTAAACATTTTTTTGCTTGTTTGTTTATATGGAGTCTGTCTAGGAGTATACCCAGTGGTCCCTGGAGAGCACAGCTAAGAATTAGGAGAATTCTTCTCGACCTGTGGCTGTTCACAAGCAACAGGCAATCATAGCTACAGAATTCATTATTTGGAGTCATTTAGCCAAAACCAAAGGTACGAAGTGCAGCCTGTGTGTGTGCCAGGAAATCTTGTCAGCTCAATGCAGCGAGATTTTCTCTCTCAAAGCAGAGCAGCTCTGAAATTTCTAAGGTGAATCATGAAGAGTGTCCTTTTGTGATTTTTTTTATTATAAAGCAGGAGCATTACTTACTCTTCCAATGATTTACAAAGCATGTAGGGATTGAGCCTGAACATCTTCAGCACGGTATTCATTATTCATCCATGTTAGTCGAGCGTAGCTCAGCCTTCCCTATGTTGCATTGGGCAAGAAAGCAACGTGTCTGTGATTATCAGCAAAGACAGAGTGAACCCTGCCATGAGAGGTGATGAGAAGAGGGAGAGAGAAGGGGAGATGTACTCAACCACGTGATGGCAAACACGTCACAGGACATGGGAGGTTTTGTGCCACATCCAACCGAGCTCACACAGGAGAGGGGGAGGTGTATGCCTCCCTTGGTTTTTTTCCTTCCTCTTCACCCCACCTAAATCCAGCCTATTTACCTGTTGGTTTGGACTATAATTGCTATCTCATTGGACAGATTGCAATCTTACACTTTAAGGTTAGGACTTCAATGTAAGGTATTTGGCTGACCTTGCTCCAGATTATTTTTAGACATCAGGAATGAATACTGTTATGAATAATGGTGCGTTCAGTCATTTGGGATTAGAAAACTATACAGAAGAGCTTGGGAAATATCACTGATTTCTTCTCAGCAGCTTAATACAAGCAGATGAAACCAATGGAAAAAATTTAGCCTTTTTCACACTACACATTTTAACAGGAAATTGTGTAACATTTGTACCATCATCTAATTTCTCTTATGCAAATCCTTTCAACAGGGTATGAAATGAAAAGTCATAGATTCATTCTTTTAAGCTTCCTCCATTAATGTTTCAGCTTGGATAACCCTGTGTCTGACACCCTAGTCAAAAGGTGCTTAAAAATGCAAGCCTCTAAGATACATAACCAGATATAGACTTTTTATAACTGCATCCATATGGATTTTTTGGGGTTATCGCTACTGGCCCTAATAGATTGTGACTGTCCACTCACTTTATTTTAGAGCAGTCAGAGAGCCTGTGTCAATTTCTTGCTAGAAAATTGACTTGCATTTGCATTATTTTAATACAGGATGAAGAAACAGGCTGAATATAAGGCAGGGTTAAAATCCGGCACAGAAAAATCAGTCTGACTCTGCTTATGCACGCCTTCCTTGTCGTGGGCTGTACCAGTCAGGGCTGATACAAACACAGCTATTAAGCTTCCTTCCATTTTAAGCAGCATTATTAAAAAGACCTGAAAAGTGGGACAACTTAGCAGCTTAATATCACTCTAACAGAACGTGGAGCTTAATCTCTAATACCTTTATTCAGGACGCTCCTTCTCTGGGTTCTCTGCCAACACCCTTTCCCTCAGCCCTCTCTCAGCAAGGGAAGATCTAGGTCCCAGACTGATTGAGGTCACTGGGGCAGCCAGCCCCCATGATATAATCACAAGACTGCAAACCACAGGCGTTTGAGCCTACCGTAGCTGACAAAACCACAGCCACTGGCTGACCCACATTGGGGAAGAGAGGAGACCCAGACAGACTCACAGCTGAGCCAGCCATCAACACAGATGCCCCAAGGCCCCCAAACAAACAGAATTTCTCACTGATCCTGAGTCTCTTTGAGAACAACAGGAGACATTTTAAGCATCATTTGTTACTAGGATCTCTGAAAAGAATAACACCAGTACTGGTAGTGGAGGGAATTTATTAAAAAGGCTACAACAGATTCTTTTCTGAGGGTTGTATGGAATAGGCTAAGTCTAATCAGGGGCTGAAGATTGAAGGCTAATATGAATAATCTTTAGCCTAATACCTCCTACACATATTATTGATGATAAAGTTGAGCTATCAATATGAAAGGCAATTTTAAGGAAAAAAATTAAACACAGGCATAAATTAGTGAAGCTGGAGACAAATATAACAGTAACAACAATAATGAGTGCAATAAAGAATATCAATTTGTTGCATCTTCTAGAGATGAGACTCGCAGAGTAATAAAAGCAATGTACATACAAATTATGCTCAAGGTTAAAGTAACACCAAGGCTCCCTTATTTCAGTTCCTCTGCCTTCTGAAATCCTCTCTTAAATTTTAAGGCTTCAGTGACATCTGCTGTTGAAGACCTCTTTAATTAATTAGCTGTAATTTAACAGATATTCTCTCCAAGTGAATTCTTCTTCCACGAGTTTCTGATACTCGATTCTATTTGCAAAGTTCCCGACCACCACAGAACCCCACTTTAATCTGACCAGATTAAAAACCTCTGAGACTGAGCATTTTATTGTTCTGGTCAGCCAACAAGCTGCTAAATCACTCTTGTTTTTTTAAAGCAACATAAATTTTCTCTCTGCCTTGCTCCTGCCCTCCCTTCCAATTTTAATATGTGGAAGTTGTATAAGCACATGTTTAACTGCCAATAAAGTTATCCCCGATATGTTCAAATTCATTGGTGGAATACCAAGATGGACTTTATGATCAAAAAACAACCATGACAAAAGGCTCTGTGTAAAATGATCCTGGAACTTTGTAAATTAATGCATCTGTGCTCTCACAATAGCCTTTAAGAAGGACTAGCAGAAAAGAGTACACTAATGATTACCCTCATTACTTAATCTGTGGTTCCCTTTCACCTGTGACTTTAATGCTTGCGAGAGCAGAACTGAAAGGCCAACAGGCTCCTGTCAAACCCCTAATCCAAGCAATTCAAGAAAGACTAAAAGTCAGGCTAAAAGTCTGATTCTTCAGCTCAGAGCAGTGACAGAAGAATTCAGAATTAAACTTACTGCATTGCTCAACTGACACCACCAGTTATGTGATATGGTGATTACTATCCTGGATAAAAGGTGTTGTGTCAACATAATACTCCATTAAAAAGGTACAGTCAAGCAGTATGCAGAATACTGCTGTTTAGTTGCATTTCTTTCTTCTCACTCTGAAAAAAAAAATTCTTTTCACATTAAAATTAATGGTAGGTCCTGCACATGAGTCAGGGCAATCCCAAGCACAAATACAGGCTGGGCAATGAGTGGATTGAGAGCAGCCCTGAGGAGAAGGACTTGGGGGCGTTGGTTGACGAGAAGCTCAACATGACCCAGCAACGTGCATTTGCAGCCCAGAAAGCCAACTGTATCCTGGGCTGCATCAAAAGAAGCGTGACCAGCAGGTTGGGGAAGGTGATTCTGCCCCTCTACTCCGCTCTCGTGAGACCCCACCTGGAGTACTGCACCCACCTCTGGGGACACCAACGTAAGAAGGACAGGGACCTGTTGGTGGACATCCAGGGGAGGGCCACAAAAATGACCAGAGAACAGGCTGAGAGAGTTGGGGTTGTTTAGCCTGGAGAAGAGAAGGCTTCAGGGATACCTTATAGCAGCCTTCCAGTACCTAAAGGGGGCCTACAGGAAAGCCGGAGAGGGGCTTTTTACAAGGGCATGTAGTGATAGGACAAGGGCTAATGGCTTTAAACTGCAAGAGGGTAGATTTAGATTAGATATAAGGCAGAAGTTCTTCACTGTGAGGGTGGTGAGGCACTGGAACAGGTTTCCCAGAGAGGTTGTGGATGCCCCATCCCTGGAAGTGTTCAAGGCCAGTTGGATGGGGCTTTGAGCAACCTGGTCTAGTGGAAGGTGTCCCTGCCCATGGCAGGGGAGTGGGAACTAGATGCTCTTTAAGGTCCCTTCCAACCCAAACCATTCTACGATATGATTCTATGAAAATTAATGGCCCACACTTCTGTGGTACACTGGAGTTAAGGCCGCAGATTTGAGGTCCAGAATTTTGTACTCTGGTGCTGCTATAAAATTGCTGTAGGAACTTGAGTAAGCCACAAAGTCAAATCTTCAAAAGCATTCTACATTTGTGGAAGATCAACTTTAGACACCAGATTTTTCTTGCACAAATGCCCAGTACACCCATAGCAATAATGGAAGTGACTGGAACATGCAAGTGTTTTGCACCCAAGAAGCCCTAGACCAAGGTCTACCAAGCTGCTTGCCCAGAAATGGAAGCATTTAGCATTAAGGTATCTTTTGGAAATCAATATCATGTCCTATTTCACACAGGTTTTGTGGTTGATACATTAATTCCCCAGTGCTTAGGCCCTATTTATTAGTATTACCAAGGTGTCAATGAATAAAAAGTAAAATGTGATATAAAACCTAAACTACCAAAATCCTGACTCCTATTGCTACCAAATATTAGACACATATTAATAGTGCATTGTATGAGGTGCCTGCAGACAGGGCAAAAAGATACGTAACTGTGACATGTTTATTTTAACATTTTAAGCCCATAGCAGGCAGTGACTTTTAAATTTTATTTCATTAAAACACTCAACATGTTAGAAGTCAGAGGTGAAGGAGTGAAGTAAAGAAGCCAAGGGGAAACCTGCTATTGCCCCATCAAACTTTCACTCCTCCATCCACATCATTGTAAGCCAATGGAATTTAAATAGTTACCAAACATAAGGTTGTATTATTTATTTCTAATCTTTTTTTAAACTGTGCCTGTGACTGAAACATCCCTTCTCTCGAGCATTTTGACCTTGGGTACAGCTGTAGTAAGCAGAACCAGTTCAATTTAATATATTTTCCTCACTGGAAGGGATCCAGATCCGACTTTAGCAACTGTTTGTAGCTTCTTAAGAGTTTCTGTACAGCTGCCTAGGCAGGGCAGGGTCCAAGGGTGTGAAAAATAATTGGCTAAGAGAGACCTCTCTACCAAAAAGGGGTAAGCATAGCAATCCATGAATTTAAAGAACTAAACTAAGTGGTAAGGAATCTAAACTCCATTTTACCTAATCCTTTTAGGAGTAAATTGTTGCACAGTGTAGAATTAAATAAGAAAAAAACCACAACAATAACCAAAAAAACCAAGGAAAGAGAAGTCTCTGTCTTTCCAAAATGTGTTTACAATGTACTTTCATGTTAGGTACATTATGCATTGTTATATATTATTAAAATTTAAAACTGTGTTTGTCATAAGACTTTTTGCCAACATTTATCAACTGAAGCAAGCTGCTTTAATATGAAAAGTTTATTCCAAGGTTCTTCCCCTATTTTTGGAATCAAAGCCACACAAATGTACCACCGAGAGGTTTCTCTTGCACAGAGTAAGCAAATACTGTTCAGTTTGCATTTTGGAACTTGTCACTTCTTTAATGGAGTATTGGTTGTATTTTTACTTATTTGTATTTCTGTTCAGTTTCTTGAACTATAAAAAAGCAAAAATTACAAAGTTGTCATACTTCACAAATGTAAATATTATATTCTTTTACTAACATATAAAGTCTAATTAGTAATACTCTATTAGTAATATTAGTAAGTCTATCAGTAATATTTAATATTCTAGTAAGTCATATGATACATTACCTGATAAATTCTCTTCCACATTTAGACTTTATGACAAGGTCTTCCTTATATGATTTATTTTTTCCATTCCAACACAAGTGGGTTATGGATAATAATATATACCTCTCTTTAAATTAGTTTTCAGGAGCGAGAGAACTAGAAATTTTATTTGGAATACAGTCCTTATATTTTGCATAAGCCCTCACTGCACGATTGCAAGGCAAACATGATACCCAGAAATCCAAAGCAATACCGAAAGCAAGAAGATCTGAATTTATAAAAGTTACACAGTTCAACCACTGTAAGATGCTAAAAACCGCACACTGCTAGAGCTTGCTTTCAACGTGATGCTCATGTTCTGGCAAACCTCCTGCACCAACACAGCTTTCCTTAGGTGTGTCTCTCTTTCTCTGTGGGACAAGTCACATGGGGAAAGACATGTTTATGCAAAAGGATTGCTGAAGTTCCTGCAGTCTGTCACAGGGGATTTGTCTTCTGCTACTTGGAATGCCAAGACTCTGAAAGAATGACAAGAACTAAAATAATTAGTGGGGTTTTTTTTCAGGATAGATGGTAATTAGGCTGCTATATTTACTCGGGTAAAATTATGTTTTTACTAATTGAATTAACATCATTTTTTAAGCTAAGTAGGTGCAGGATTAATTTTTTTTAAGCTTCCTGATACTCCAAACTAGGATATAAATTCCTAAAAAAAATATTTCAGCGTATATGAAAGTAAGTTTAAGTCAGGCTTTTGTATATATATTCATCCTGAAATAACTTCCATTAGAAGTGAAGGACTTCATCCCTAAATGAAATATTTTAGACACAAAGGCTATGATTATCTCTAAGACCTTGACTGTTAATTGCACATTTTAACAAAAGAAAGTTAAATACTCCAAGCTCGACTTGCAAAAGCTACTGCAAGACTGTAATGCACTTTAATACTCGCTTTCATTTTTTCAGGACCTTATGGGACTCAAGCTGTGAATACCTAGTGACAGTTCATCATCACATACCTGATCTTATGTCCTCTCACAGCTAGACACAAAAATCCCCAGGCTGCTTTATTCTTTGCTAAAAGATTAGTAGAACCAGAGTGCCAATCCCCCGAAAGCTGTGAGGTGGCTAAATACAGAGATGAGTAAAACTTTAAATACCCTGTTTTCTCTGGTCTGTTGTGAATCTTTTCTCTTATTTAGCCAGCTGTTTTAGACATGCCTTTCCCCTTTCTGCATCTTCTGTAGTTGATGTGAAAAGCCTCCATTCGCTTTTCCATTGTCTTGAAATTATGCTCCACAGCCTAGGCATCTCCTTTTAAATGGCTTGAACACACTTTTCTAGTCTTCAGACTTGCAAAAATGACCAGAAATATGAGATCAAAGGGGAAGCTAATATGTTGATACCTGTTCAACTCTGACACCACACAAAACAATCAGTTTGAGAAATGAAAACTGGTGCATTCATCTGAATGAACTGTTAGTTCTGTTACTTGCTAGTGAGCATAAAATAATGCTTAGCTAAAGTTTCCAGCTAACACATTTATGATAATTCTGAGCTTCCTGCCCCATGTTTGCAGATATCTGGAGTGCTGTGTCCTATTCAGAGAATTCCAGTATATTTGAGTGGTTTTAGTATAAAAATATGTAGCTTATAGGTAGCAATTGTTAGATAACAACCTGGATTCTATCATAGTGCTGGGAAACATGCTTGGATATCTTTTATTATTAATGTTTCATTCAATGAGATAAATTCAATTTTAGTTTCATTTGAGCTGTGTAAGAGTCTTAGAAACAGTAAAAACAACAACAGCCAGTAATCCGATTGCTTGTTAGCTCTTTGTGCTATGATATGCAAACCCGTGGATGTCCCTGAAGTAAGGCTGACCAGGAGACGGAGTTCATATTTTAATGTATAATCTATGACTCTCAGGCCAGACATGGGCATTTCGTAGGCATCACCTTGGCACCAATTCTGCCAGCATGCTAAAATTTTCCCAAACATTACAATGACTTAAATAAGAATTAAAGCGATTGCCCTCAAGAAGCCCAGCTCACTCCCATTTGCATGAAAAGACCAAAGTTTGAAACACGACAGTCCTAGAAACACCCTTGAGCACATTTCTTTTAAAGGCTGGAAGGAACAGATGGCTTTTGAACCCTGATGCTATTGGCGCTGTCTGCATGATGAAGCACTGTATTCTCATTTGTACTGATTGGGGTCAAATCAGCCCTAGCCTTTAATTCACCCTAACCACTGAGTATTTTTTCTAATTAGAATATATGTCATTACCTATTCCTACAGTAATGATAACCTACTGAACTCTAATGAATCAATCCTGTCTACCTTGCTGTGCATACACTTAGCCATTTCACTGCTTAGAATCAAAAGAATTCACCCTGGCATACAAGCTAGGAATCAGAAGTGCTGCTCCATGTATTGCAGTGTAAATTGAGCACTTATTCCAGGTTGCACTGTGATTATCAACAGAATTTTATTACCAAAGAGTTTGTAAGTCATTCCCATGAGAACCCTTAAGAGCCTGCAGAGCCAAACACAAAATACAAAAGCACGGACACTGTTCTTCAGCTGAGAACTGATGGTCTTTTGTGAAGGACAAAGATAAAGGGCACCACACAGATGCATTCCATCTAAACACCAAATTTTAAGCTCCAGTAGGAGTTCATACATTATAGATTGAATATTGCTGACTTTGACACCTGGTTTAGATCGGAGGCATTTGAGCATCACCCCAACAGGTAACAGATGTGATCCTGGCAGCTACGGCAAAGCAACATTCAGAGCCCTTGCAGATCTGTTGATGTCCTGGAACGCCAGTGCAACAGTTCATTTTATCCTACCAAAGATGCCTTCCAGGCAGGAGAGCCGTGGAAGGCCCACGTGCCGTGTGTTAAGCTCAAAAACAATTTAGAAACTGCTGCTTATTTAAAGAGGATTTAACTACTGATTCCAGCTCATTCTGCCATAGACAGGAATGCTTCACAGGAAAAACAGGACAACAGCAGTTCGATTACTAACATTGCATCAGGTTTAAAAACAGTTTTCACATGTCTACAGCTTGGGGGAGAACAGATCTGATATTCCCTCCCCCCCCCCCCGCCAATTGTGCACATTTAATATACTTCATTGCCTTATGTTTTTTCTCCTCATGCTTCTTTCTTTCATGCCCAACTGACTGTTACTTTAGTAACACAAAGTGGTGAAAAAAAGCTCACGAACTAACAAAATTGATTCCAAATTGCTAGAAACGATTGCAGGTGATACATGAACTGACTACAATACAAGAAGCTGAATTCTCCTGAGAGGTCAGACTCCCTGTGCAGGGGAGGTCTGCTTGCCCCCATTATTTTGAACTAGAACATTATCAGCAGCCAGCAATTGCAGAGTTTTAGGGAATATGGAGACCATGGCCATGTTTCTTCAACCCAACCCACTGGCCCTGCATTTGCTTGCCTAAAGGATGGCAAAAGAAGCATACGCATCCTTCAAACAGACACTTTTTAATTTTTGCCCATAAGTAGTATTTTACTGTTAAAATGCACAGCAGCCATAGCTCAGCAAAGAAGCAACTTGGCTGGGAAAAGGATTCATAAACTGGGAAAATTTAGACTGGCTAATAGTAACCCTTATCCATTAACTCACAACAGATCCCAGGTGTCTGGATGAGTTACAACAGAGCAGCAGAGTTTCACAGAAGTTGCTTAGTTGTGCATATCAACAGTGGCAGAAAAAATCTGCTTTGATCAGCCCCATAAGACCTTTGTGGGAATATTCTCTTTCCTCAAGAGGGTGTTCTTTGACACACAGCCTAGTTATGCTGGCAGAAAGATTTGATCTCTTAAGACTGGCTGCTCTGAGTTGGCCTGCAATTATACCAGTGGCTGAGAGGGAAGATTGATTAAATTGTTACATTCTTTTGGCTAAAACACATTTGTGCATATTATGTACAGCTTAAAAAGGGAAAGAGAGGTTTCTAGTCTCTAGCTTTTCAAGTCCAGCATGATCCACCCTAGGTATCTCTATCATTTCCCAGAGGAAATGCTTTGGAAAATTTGGCTCAACGTGCAAGACATCTTCTGATCAAATTTTTATTGCTAGTTTTTGGCAAGAAACTCAAATTTAATTTCCAGATTCAGATATTTGCTTCTGGAGCATGAGGAAAAAAAAGCTTGTTTCTGGATTTCTCCATTGCCAGTCAGTGATCTGCCAATAAAATACAGACAGAACAACAAACCTCAGAGATTTTTTCAGCATAAAACTGATGCAGAACTGGAAATCTGTAATGACAGATTCCATACCAAGTTCTCACAGAAAAGAGGCACAAGGGATGAATTTCTATAGGGAGGGATGTTAAATCAGTATTGTCCAGCTACCCACTGTCAGCTGGCCTGGAGGGTCTCCTGGGTCCCCCAAGCCAAATGGCACCAGGAACACTAGAGTGTCCCATTAGTATTAATTATCAAAATAACAGGTTGCTTTCTGACAGCTTGATATACTATTTTCTTTCTAGCCTGGAATTAGCACAAAGAATAGACGACAACTGGCAGCTTGGACAGAAAAGCAAGATTACGTGCTGAGTATCTGTGGAGCTGTACTGATTCAGGAGAAGAATTATATGACATGGTTGCCTGCAGTACCAGGGAAGCAGACACAATGGCTCAAAAGATCAGTTCTAGGCTCGTGGTCTCGTCACAGGCTACCCTGCTTTTGGCCTGAAATATCATACTCTGTTAGCAAGTCTTTGATTGATCAAAGAAAGGATTAAATGGGTGTAATAGTCCATTAATGCAAGTATTTCATTATTCCATCTGCATATAGGAGGCATAAGAGCAGAGACCTTATGAGAGAGAAGAAGCAGTCTACAGATCTACAGCTTCACAGAAAACTGGGCTAGAAAGGATTTTAAAGGTCATTTAGCAGTTTTTTGGCAGTTAGCAGGAAAGGCTATCTAAAGTACTCCTGACAGGAGCTGGGTCTGTGGAATTTGGATCAGGACCACAGCTGATGGCTTCTCTTTGCTTCCTACATGACTGAAAAGCAAGCTTAGCCTGGGACTTGAATATTATGTTACCCTTTTTCTTTTCTTGGCTTCTCTGAGATTTCAAAAATGAGAATCTGTGCTTAACTATTAACTACATTAAAAACCAGTTCTATTAAGTGCAGCATAAGGAAGTACATTCATGCTCACAGAATAATTATCATATGATTTAAAATAAAATTTGACTTATACTCCATTAATCATATAATGGAAATCTCATTGTACTTGTACATCCGTGTATTTATACTTCTCATACTTCTACATAAAATCAACCCTTTGTGTAGGGCCAATATCTTTTTCATACTGACTATTTGATATCATAATTAGGACAAATTCAAGCAGAGAATTACCACATGGTACCAATACCATCTAAAAAAAAATAAAATAAAAAAATCAAGATCTGAGCTTCTGCGATGGGTTGACCCTGGCTGGACACCAGGTGCCCACCAAAGCCGTTCTATCACTCCCCCTCCTCAGCTGGACAGGGGAGAGAAGAGGACAGGGTGAGATCACTCACCAATTACTGTCACGGGCAAAACAGACTCAACTTGGGGAAATTAATTTAATTTGTTACCAATCAAATCAGAGTAGGGTAATGAGAAATAAAACAAAATCTCAAATCACCTTCCCCCCACCCCTCCCTTCTTCCCGGGCACAACTTTGCTCCTGATTTTCTCTATCTCCTCCCCTCCAGCAGCACTGGGGGACAGGGAATGGGGGTTGTAGTCAGATCATTACGTGTTCTCTCTGCTGCTCCTTCCGCCTCACTCTTCCTCTGCTCTGGTGTGGGGTCCCTCCCACGAGAGACAGTACTCCATGAACTTCTCCAACGTGGGTCCTTCCCACAGGCTGCAGTTTTCATGAACTGCTCCAGCGTGGGTCCCTTCCACGGCGTGCAG
>JANHGO010004990.1:0-23835 GCA_024606505.1 Aquila spilogaster
GCTGGGCCGAGCCGGGGCCGAGCCCCCGCCGCTGGGCCACCGCGGGCGCCACCGTGCCCCTCCGCCGTACGCTCCGCGGAGCCGAGGACTCCCGGAAGTGGGCAGGGTAGCGCCGCAGGAGGCGGAAGTCGGGCGCCGCTCACTGCGCAGGCGCAGCGGTTGGCAGGGCTGCCCGCTGGAACCAGTGCGCATGCGCTCACGCCCGGGGCGGGGGGCGGAGTGCAGTTTGCATGCGCACAGCGGGTCGTCCTTGGCGCCGGCTGTCCGGCTGTGGGATGACTGGTAGTGCGCATGTGTGCAGTGATGGAGTGCCTGAGAGATCGGCGGAACCGCTCTTCGTCCGGCTGTTGAAGCGAACCATTTTCCTTCTAGATGTCTAAGGCTCCTCAGGCAGCTCGGGCCTGTGGGAGAAGCCTGAGCTGCTGTGCTCCTGTGGCCCTGAGACACCCGGGCACAGCTCTGCCTGGCTGTTCACTGAACTGGTGAACCTAGGCTCCTACATCTATTCAAATCAGTTTCGTGTGGAAATACGGCATGCGACAATCATTCGGAATTTGCCATGGCCGATGAGGAAAAGCATGTACCTAGTCGCTTTGAAAATGAGATACAAAGCAGCTAACCTGGCAGTGTGAGAGATGAGGGCGTATTAAAACACACTAAGGAAAAGCCGAAGGGTGACATTATGACAGCTCAGACACACTTTTCCGTCTTATTTTTCTCTTGTAGCATGAACACCATCTAGTGGGACATGGGCAGCAAGTGCGTGAGGGGTTGTGCATGCTGATACATGCAATCAAATACAGCTGTCTGTGTGTCTATGCATGTTTCTATGCTTTTTTTTTTTTTCATTTCCTTCTCCTTCTGCACCAAAATATTAGGGACTGCATAGTTTGCTTTTATGTATAGTCTTCCATTTCCCAACAGATGGGTTTCACACAGTGGGGGGAACTGCTATTCAAATGACAGTACACAAGCACCTGTACACAGAAAATCAGAGGTGATCTCCTTCTAACGCTTTGTTCTCTCTCCATGTCATTCTAATGCAGTGGAAATGTCGCAACCCATTTCAGTGGAGCTGATGTTTCATAATTTGTCACTGCAGTGTAACCACTGCCGCCGCTTATGTCCACTGGAGGGTGCATCACTTGTTTCTGCAGCTGGAGGGCATCTTAAAACGCGCTGGAGTCATGCTGACCTTGGCAAGCAGTGTGCATCTCTCCACATGTGAAAATGGAGGGAGAAATAGTATAGGCAAAGCAGTTGTTGAGCAACTAAAAAAATAATAATTACATATAATGTCATGTGACATAAATACAGGCTGAAACTGGGACATTCTCTCCCAGACCGGAGCCTTCTCAAAGTTCAGGCGTATCTGGGTCTTGTACTATACATGTGAGTCTTGCTGGTACTGTTGGATGTAGTTCTGAAAATCTACATTCATCTGCAGCTCTCTGAGGATTAGAGACCATGAAGCTCTTTTTTTTTTTCTCGTAAGCTCTGATTTCTGCATAAGAGAGCTTGGATAGAGTGAGGCAGCAAATCAGTGCTAACCATGAAGTCTGAAATTCAGCTTGCTTTCTTCTCTGTGTTTTTAGCGCTGCGCAGGTTTCTCATTTCCTCCCGAACTCAAAACTAAACAAATCAGTTGCGCGTTTTACTTCCCACATTTTTGCTAAGCGTGTGGAGCAGGGCTTGGGCAGACTTGTTTTAGTATGCATGACATTGTTTTTGCCATGCTAAAAACATTACCAGACATGTCAGGGCTTTGGTTCTTCTGCAGCTCCTGCTGTCTTGGAACCACTTCCACAGCAAACAATACTGCCAAGATAAATTGTTTGTCAGAGATAACTTCAAGTCCTCCAACAGATTACCTAAGAAATGTTGAAAAATAATGCTGCACAAAGCAAATTGTTTCCATGCTTCCTGTCCTCGTAGGAAGGAATGGAGCTTATCTCTGTTACAGATTCCGTAGAGACAGCCGCAATACCTTAACCGATGCACTGTTTAAACTGGGAGAGTTTCGGAATACTTCAGATATCAGAGAAACACATGAAATATGCATGCCCTGTTGTTCCTGCCCTCAGAAATGCAAATACTGACATTCAAATGATTTGTATAAGGACTCCAATGGCTTGGCAAAGCGCAGTAAAGCTGCTCACAGATTGTCTTAGAAAAAGAGTTCAGCAGAATATGTCATTTCCCATAGGCAAATCTCAAGATAGCAAGTGCTGTTTAGGGATTAATTATGCAAGTTTGTAAAGTGCCAAATATTTGTCATTTGTGTGGATTCTTGCTTGCTGAATATTGCTTTGTGTCAATGTTTTCTTTAAATCTGAGCTAAAAATAAAAGCTGTTCTTCATAACCCATTCCATCGCAGCCTGCCTCTGTACTGAACCATTATCTGCTCTGCTGCAGGTACAGAGATAACATTGTTGCATATTCTATCTCGTGGCTGTTTTTAGCCATTCTATGGCACAATCTGAAATAAGAAAATCACCTTTTTGTCTCTGGGTCTCTCTCTAGTGTAGGTAGTTAACTTAAACACTCTCTCCTTGAATATTAATTCAAGCAATGATGATTTACAGGAATAAATTTCTGAACCTCATTGGTGCCTTCTACTTTTTAGTTCCTTCCCATCTACTTTTGATGTCCACTGACAGCAATAATGCAATACAGTACAGCGGTATCCAGCCTCAGAAAAGGGAGATTGTACAAATAAGGAAGATTTTTAAGAAGATAAAATGAACACCTAAGACAATGCTTTCAAAAGATAGACACATGATCACAGAGGCAGAATAAATGCACACCAGTACTATAAAAGTCTGTATATACCTACTGAGAAGTCTGTAAAGCTAACAGGGAGTCCAAACTCAGAAAATGAAAAAAAAGCATGGAATCTGAGAGCTCTGCCTTTCTTCAAAGCAAGATCAGCTACACTTCAACCATTCCTGATAGACTGGATCTAACCTAATGTAGGGAAATGAGACAAGATGCTTGCTAACTGGGAAAGGAATAAGAAGATCTGTTGTGTGGCATCAAAAGTAAGGCTTCCAGAAGTGGTACCTACCCAAGCAGCTGAAAGGATGCCCACTGAGATTCTCCTTCATGGCTTGGATGAAGAGTGCTGCCAAGCTGTTTCCCTGCCCGTTGGCTGCAGCTGGCAGTGGGATGATGCGAAGGACCCACTGAAGCTGAAAGCTGAATGAAACGTGGCCAGAAATCGAAATAGGAACTGAGATCCCAACCAAGGAGCAGGGAACAGCCTCAGGTTCGAGGCTCAGGGCCACATATTGCCCTGGGAAGGAGTAAACCATGGAAGCCACATCCCCTGCACCACACCAGTGAATCGGGAGGATTTCATAGAACTCAGCTGGCCCACTCCAGGGCAAGTGCCTTAACTTTGCTTTGGTTCGGTACAGCTGAGATCATGTTTCTCGGGAAAATAATGAGAATGACAAGGATAGTAACGTCAATAATTAATAAACAAATAAGTAAATAAACCTAGCAAATGCAAGTTAGGATAGTGATAGTGACGGTAATACTAACAGTAACAAGTTCATAAATACATAAATAGACAAATGCAACTTCCAAGCGTGACCTCAGCGCGCCGGCAGCCCGGCCGAGCCCGTAAGCAGCTTCGAGGCGGAGTTTGGCTACCGCCGGAGCGATCGGTCCCGCTGGGAAGTGGCTGCGGCTGCAGCTCCGCTCCTCGCCCCGCGCTGCGTTGCGTTGCGCTCCGCTCCGCTGCGCGATGCTGGCGCTGCTGGCGCTGCTGGCGGCCGCGCTACTGGCGCTGCTCGGGGCGCGCCGGGCGGCTGCTCCCGGTGCCTGGGTCCCGCTGAAGCGCTGGGCCCTGGGCGGGCTCTTGCTCCTCCACGGCGCCTGGAGGCAGCGGGCTGCCGGCGGAGGGGCCGCGGAGCCCCGGAGGCCGCGCCTGCTCCGTCCCGATCCCCACGTGAGTGGCCTGATGTGCCCCAGCACGACTCGCTTCCCTGGCACCCCATCGATCTCTCTGGTGCCCCGTTTCCCTGGCACCTCTTTCTCTGCTACTCCTTCGCATGGCATGTATCTCCCTGGTGCTCCCTTCCCTAGCATCCTCATCTTCTTGGCACCCCCATCTCTTTGGCATCCCATCTCTATGGCACTCTTTTGACTGGAGCCCCATCTCCCTAACACTCTGTCTGAATGCATGCCATCCCAAGGACGCCCATCCCTTGGGATGCCCACTGCATGCCAATGCAATGCCACCCCCAGGACACCCATCCCCTTGGATGCCCACTGTGTACCAATGTATGCCATTTCGAGGACCTCCATCCCCAGGGTTGCCTGTTCCCCCTGCACAACCATTCCCTCTGTATGCATGCTCTCCAGGACCTCTGTGTGTGGGACTCACATCCCTCAGGGACCTGCACCCCTCTGCATCCCCTGCATCCCAGCACCTTGCATCCCTCTGCATCAGGAGCCTCCTTCCCCTTCACCCCGATTCTGAGCTTCACTCACTACCCAACCTCGAGACCTGCACCCTTTTTCTCCCCTAAGCACATCACTAGGAGGACAACGTGGGCACGTCACCTTGGTTGTCCCTTGCAGGTAGAAGCAGAGTTGTGGATTTCTGTGCCTAGCAGTTCTTGAGACTTGAGATGTTAACACTGCCATTACTTGGTAATCATGGCAGTGAAGTGCCGGGTTTCCTAAGACAAGGAGTTCCCCTTGCATGGCTATCATGCTTTAATTACGGTCGCTTGTTAAATCTGTTCCATCTCTTCTTCCTGACAAGGAAATGGGCAAAGAATAAAGGAATAATGTTTTTAAGTTAATGAAAAATGTGGTATTAGATACAGAAAGTGAAAGTAAAATCCAGTTCCTGAGAAGGAACATGGAAAACAAAGCATGGCTCACTTTCTCCCCCTCCAGCCTAAGCTGAGATCCGTTTCCTTTTCCCTAGGCACTTGATTCAGTTTACTTCACGGGCTTTGCAGAGACCAACAAGAGCTTTGTGATCGCTCGTCTTGCCAAGCGTCCCAATGGCATCTGTGAGATGTGGCTCTTCCTGAGGGTGGATGGCGTAGGAGAGTTTGAAGTAAGTGGTGGACATTCAGGAGCAGTGCTTAAGTCGTATTGCTATGCTAGGAACCCAAGTGAAAATTAAGCATAGAATCATTAACATTGGAAAAGACCGCAAAGGTCATCTAGTCCAACAGTCAGCACATTTGTTGCTTTTTTCCCTTTCTGTAATGAGTGAGCGCTATAAAACTGTTGTGGAAGTGCCTCTTTCAATGAGAAAGGAAGGCTTTTAAGGAATGAGATGTACATCTTCTTCATTCATCCTAACAGGAAAACAGTGTTAATCAAATATTTTGCGTGTGGATTTTCTTTTTGTTAATAGCTGACTCTGTGGGGAAGAAGGGGGGAAGATCTGGCGTAAATCCCTTTGCACCCAACCAATACATTTAAGATCAGAAATTTGCTTTGCTAAGTAGCCATGACCAGGGGGCATCCTATTCACAGTAAACCGGAGAAGACCGATGTGCATTATTTGGTTTCCTAGTACTGTGGCACTACAACTATGGCACTTTGTGGCTTTGTTATTTGGAATTACAGCCCAGTCGAGGACCTTCCCATACCCTTCTTCATAGCAGCAGGGATAAGATCTCCTTTAGGAAGCTGACAACCTTAGGAAATAAGACATATTTTTCAAAGAGCAGCTTATGAGTTTTGAGAACTTTGCACTAAAAATTTAAATCATGTTTAAACAAAATCATTTGTTTCATCATAGTCAGCCTAAAAATAACTTTCACCCCCCAAAGCCCTGCATCAGCTTGAGTGTAAGCTTGAGCTGGGCTGTTACAGTGGCTTTCCATTTCACAAATAGTTCAGCTGTATTATCTGAATCCATAACAAACTATCTGCAACTCCAGTGTTTTAGAAGCAATTTTCCTTTTCCAATATGCGGTTACCAGAAAGCAGATGGAACTGAAAAGCCAGTCCAATCAGATGTTACTCCTGCAGAGGGCCATCACGCTGGGAATTCTCCTGTGTTGCACCTCCAGAATTGGGTTAAACAGATGTTTTCCTGAAATGTCTCTTTAGCACCCACAACACCCAAACATGATGGTGAATGATGAATCTGAAGAGGTTTGGAGTGGAGGAGGGCTCACTATTGAATACTTAGAGCTCCAAGCATGCTGGAAAATAAGCTTCGATGGATTCCTCAGGTATTACAGTGCTGTGGTTTCGTACACACGAGACCAAGGCTTCTTGAACACTACTTGGAAAACTAATTAACTGACTTGAACCAAAAGCTACTTGGTACAATAGCATGCCCTGCTTCTTATGCAATGAAAATATAGCTGGTAATATCTGCATCCGGTTCTGTTCTCTGCTTCTTCACTGCAATAGAGTGTTACTGTCCTACCTTAGCACACAATGACACCATTCTTCTGCAATGTCTTCTGTTGATTCCATTTTCAAATACAGAAAAGTTTAGTTGTTTGTCTAGGAGTTATGTAAAATTATGGCGTTTTCTATTACAGAAAAGGACCATACCGACAGCAGTGGAGTGAAGAAGAGGGAGAACTTGTACGAGTTAAATTCTCTTTTCAGTAAGACCATTTCAGTTTGCTTTGATTTGTATTGTGGGTTTGTGGTTAAAGATTTGGTTCTTCAGTATATTCTTGAGGAAACGAAACCAAACTGACTGCATAGTGGGAACCTCAGTATTTGTTATTTAGGGAGTTATCACACCAAAGACTTCCATGTCTGGTGTATTTGTATTTGGAGAAACTGCTTTAAAAGGATTTTGGTGCTATGATCTCAAAATACACTGATGCTTCTGTCTGGCATTGATTCCTGCATTTTTTTTTCTGCTTACAGTAGTAATAAAACCCAAGCAACAGTCATAGAGTGATTCTAGCATGTATTTGGATAAAAGCTCTGCTCATACAACTAGGAAAGAGTATACAAGATAATCACCCCCAAACCACAATCTCCATTTGAAAATATTTATTTGTGGCTTAATTTCTCTTATCCCCGTAGTTACTGTTTCCACAGGGTCATGTGTCCAAAGTAATTCATGCTGTCCTTGTCTCTGTTTTCTTGTTCTGCCATTGCTTCTGAGCAGTGGAAATGGTTTATGGGCTGTTTATCTGATTAAAAATGATTTGCTGTTGGAGTAGCACAGCATTTCTGGCATCATGCTGCATTTGTAGCTCTGAATAGACTGAATGAGAGAAAGTATAATCCTTTTACTTGCGACTCTGCCCTTCCAGCTTCCCTTCCTGGGTAATCTGCTGACCTTTGTTGAGCCCTTCTGCAGGACATTGTACTCATTCTTTGTTTCCTTTTGTTTGTTTTCTTGAAAAGTAATAACGTATTAAAAATGGGAAAAATCAGAAATTTTCAAACACGATAACGTGCAAAGATCATCGCTGGAATAGCAAGTGCACAACTTGACCTAATGCAACCTGCAAGCTGATAACAGCTTTTGCTTTTTCCCTTCTTTTCCTAGCTGGGAGAACTCTACAGAAGTCTTCAACTTCAGTGATGACAGTCACCCCAGCACATTTGTCCGTGCTTTTGCCCAGGAACCATGGACCATCGAGTTCTTCCAAAGGGTCAAAAAGTGAGAGGCAAGAGTAATGTCTTCTTGAGTTAGTTATAATTACTCTCCAGACTGCTGCAGGGTATGCCTGTGTATTCTAACACATATTTAGTAATAGCTGGGAAATCTGAAAATGTTTGCTAATGTGTAGGATCTGACACAGCTGTGACCTAGATGCTCTGAAACCTCTCATTCATTTTTGGGATGCACATCCATCGGATTGGCACTGTGGCCTCCCTAATAGGAGCCATGTTGAATTTGCCAACTTTGATTCAATCTTTTCTTTCTTCCAGACAAAGGGAACAACATTTCCGACACGAGCAGTGGGGTCAGTCTGTTGGAGAAATTGAAATAGAAAATCATGAGGAAACCAAACTTTCCCTCAAAGGCGTTCGGAGCCACTCTTACGGTAACAACAGCAGCAATTTTCCCCTCACTCACCCATAGTAAACCCCATTAGGCATTAAGTCACTCTGAACCACTAATCCTACCTCATTACCTCCTTGAAGCCTGGTGCTCCTTTGGTCAGCAGTATTCCCCTTTAAGGGAGGGATGGGGCAAAAGCTCACTGTGGAGACTTGTGATGGAAAGAATGTGGTCCATTCAGCCTCCTGAATGCAGGACACATGGAGACATGCAGACACACTTGGAACTGTTAATTTATTTTTATCTTTTGAGGCGCTTTCCTAGTTTTGGTCAAGATGAACCTCTTCTCAGTCTGACTCAACGTGTTACACCACTTCCCTTTCAATTATGATGGCCTTGAACTAATAGAAAAAGAGGAACTACTCCCTGGCTATTTTGGAGACTAGCACATACTCAGCATATATCAGTTACTGCAGGACTACTGTATCCAAAGTCAATGTCAAGTCAAATACTGTTACTTCATGTTTTCCAGCGATGGCATACTTTACATTGGATGATTATGTTCTGTTTGCAGGTGTCCGGAACTGGTCTGAGATTTACCGTTATGTCATGATTTTGGCACGCTTTGAGGTAGATATTTGCATGCCAGTATGCTACTTAACCATGACACTAGCTGTGTTTCTGAATTTATCAGTTATATTTAAATGTTCAGACATAATACACTGGGAGCATTCACAGTGTGCAATCAGAAGTGCTAGCTTGCCAACTGTAGCACATGTCAGTGTTGGGTGCAGATCTCAAAAGCTGAGCCATGTATTTAAAAACTGTTTTTTTTTTCTACACTGGCTTAACTAAAAATTGTTTTGGTAACTTGAAACTGTTTGCTTTGGCTTTTTAAGAAGAATTAGGCAGCTTTAGTGGGCAGATTTTCTCCTGCTGCAGATACCCAGAGCTCAGTGGAGGTGATGCAGTGCTGATTCACAGCCTGAGATATTTGAAGGCATCTTAAACCTTCATGACAGCAGTCAGCAAGTATTTCTGCCTGTGCTCAGCTCTAATTCCCTGCTTTGCTGTGGTAGTTGTGCTGGAGGAGTGGCTGCTGAGGGCACAGCCTGGGGAAATTCTGAACCCTGATGTTCCAGGCTGGCATGCAACCTGAGCAGATGCTTCTGAAAAGGCATTTCCTTTGCCAGCTCAGGCATAAGGAAGTCTGTTATATTCAGCATTATGTGAGTTGAGATTGAAGGCAGAATAAAAATTCTTGCCCAGATACATTTTGGCCGGCAGAAAAACACACCTTGGAAAATCCCACATACGTGCAGATCCAGTTGCTGCTGTGATTTAACTTATGCCTGTGTACCTTTTAATAAGATTGTGGTTTTGCACTGTGATGTGCATAATCAGTCAGTAACCTCTCCCTTTCCTTCAGAGTTATTCAGGACTCAAAATAACTGCTGCTCTTCCCCTCCTAATTAAAAGCCATCTAACTGTTTATTAAGAAACAATTAAAATTAATCACTGATTAAAATTCAGAGTCCTCACATCTTGATGTCGTGTACAATTTGAAATGCTGCAACACAGGCCTGTATTTACCTCCAAGCAGCCCAAGTGGAGCATGAAGTGGTTCAGACTCAAGAATGGAATAGAAATGAACGAAAACATGAGAATCCAGTTCCTTCTTATTTAACATTTTTCCTGTATGGACTTTCAGTTGACCTTAATGTCCTTAATTTGTCCGTAGTGCATCTAGTTTATATTCTTGGGCTTTCATTTGCGACTGTGCTTTCAGAGAAAATTTACTGAGAAGATTTAAAATTACGAAGTGATAGTATGCTGCATAATCTGAGTTGTATCCAGTGTCTTCTTGGTCAAGTCAGCATATGACCCACCCCAATCAGACTGCTTTTCTTTTCTCCCTGTCTTTCAGGATGGGACCGCAGCACATTTAACAGTTATAAACATGCCTGCTACCACAACGAAGTAAGTAACCAAGGAAGTTTGCCCTGATGAAAACGCACATCTCTAAGGTGACAGAAGTTGCTCAGCAAGTCAGCTGTATGCACATTCTTGCTTTGAACCTACCTAGCCAGATTTCCATCCGCACCCTTTTTCTCATTGCTCTCCACTCCCTCTGCCCAGTTTTTCAGCTGCAATTAGTTATAAGGACAGCTTTTACCTCCAATTACTTCCTTTCCTTTCAATTACTATTTGGCAGATGCAGCTGTCTGCCTTACTGTCTAGATGACTTAGAGGTGGAAATTGAGCACTTGCATCTATTTTTGAGCCTGATGTTATGCTTCTGAGTGGTGGGGAGCTTAAATCTCCACATTCCTGACCCTTCAGCTCTGTGACCAAGTGTGACCAAGTGACCTGCCTCTCCTTCCTGCAGTTCTCATCTTCTTTCCAACTTCATGGCTTCCTCTGCCCAACATTTGCAAGATCCCACAGTACAACCATTTTTACACTGCTGGCCAGGGATGGAGGCCATACTCAGTGTTGTGCTCCCCTGGAAGGCCAGCATGTTGGTTCATTTGAGCTTTGGTTGAACTTTTGTTCCTCTCCATTTCTTTCCCCTTCAGCCTCACTGTAGGTTATGTCTTTTTCCCTGATGGGAAGAAGGCTGGGATTGAGTGGTCCAACGCCTCGCTGGCTGAGATGGCTGATGATGGTGTCATCAAGGATGAATACAGAGTCAGTTTTACTGCTGGTAAGATACACGTAGTTTTGGAAATATGCCTCAATCAAAGATTTGTCTCAATTCACAAAGCAAAGAGGAGAACTATTGCTCTTTGGAAAAGCATAAGAAGAAACCTGTATGCAAAAACAGTAGATCTTGTGAATTTTTGAGATTAAATATAATTGAAGGCTGGAGACATCCTTCCCTTTTTGCATTTATCGAAGGTGGCAAGCACTTTGATGTTTCTGCAAGGCTGGACAAGCAAGCTTGCCCTGTGGTGTACAACGGTCTGACTGGAAGAGGCGCTTTCCATGAGTGCATTGCAGATTTCCAACTGAATGGGTTGACACAAGGCTGGGGCTTGGCTGAATTTTATTACAGGTAAAATAATTGCAGATTTTATTTGCAAGCAGGAAGAGGGAGAGTTCCCATTGTCCTGTATTGACCTGTGTAGCTACAGCTTCACAGATAATGGATGTGTACACACACCTTTTTTTGTTTGGCATAGGGAATTGTTCTTTGTTCAATGCTTTATGTGTTTATTAATCTTACAAATGAGTTATTTGAAAAAGAAGGATTGTACAAGCCTTTTGTGCATGCAAACAAACCACAGACAATTGTTCAGTTGCTTGTTTTATAGCTTTATGTAGGTTTTTGTATAGATCTCTATGTATGTTTATGAGTCCTTGGGTGCATTATGAAGAGCATCTTTAGGCAATCTGGCACATCGTAAATAGAATGAATCCTCTACCCCAAACAGCAGGCTGACCATTTATGAGGCAAAATTGGTTGACACAAAAATCTGTCAGAGTAGAGCCCAGAACAGATAAATGTTCAGAAAATCAATATAGCAATGCCTTTTATAGGGGAAAGGATTGTATCAACACAATCTGCGTTTCTCAGTGAATTGCTGTTTCTCCTGCCACATGATTACCACAATCTTTTACTGCAGACTTCTCCCCTTTGAATCTTTCCCTTTATGAAAAAAAAAAAAAAAGGCAAGTTTGCTTGTTTTCATTTAGATTGCTTTTTAAAATAAACACCGGTTCTTGGCTGTCAGAGGAGATGCCATAGATGACTTTCAGAAAATAGAGTGCTCAGCTTCTGATAACCAGACATTTCTAAAGCACATAAAATAGGACACTACACTCCCAAAAGGCACACTGCTTGAACCTGTGAGCTTTGGCCTGTAGCTGCTGCCAGGTACCTGCTCCTCTCCATCTATGAAATGTCTGGGAGATTCCTAGACAGTCTTCGTATGGCAATGCTGACAAAATCCACATAGGCTCCTATTTCATATCTACCACCAAATCAAAACCATGTCAGAAATTAAAAGGTGGCTGTCTGGTTCTTCCCCCTCACCATTCAGCATCATTACTTTTCTTGCAGGGATGAAGCCGCCCAGAGGGTTCCCAATTTGCAGCTTGGTCCCAACACCGAAGGCCCAGACCTTTCCTCCCCACACCTCGTGAGCAATGGCTCTCTTCTATGAGCACCTGCAGGCTTGTCCTGGTGGTGTTAGCAGGCAGCAGCTTTCCAGAAATGTTATTTCCAGCAAAATGCACAATTGTGAGTGTGACACACGTTGTCGCAGGATGTTCTGGAGGTCAGTGGTGTAAAGGGATTTGCAGAGAAATGAGGAACATCTTTAGTGTTGCTAACCGTGGTGCCTGGAGGCGATTCAGAGGAAATCTCTGCACGGATGATTGAAAAGACTGCACAGGAAGAGATTGCTCTATGCTCTGGCTTTTGGTGTTTTTCCTGGCCTGTCATTTGCTTTCCAGTGTGAACAGCAGGGCACGAGGCTACATGGATCTCTGACCCACGTAGCAGTTCCTCTGTTCCTTCAGCTTTGTTTTTGAAATAAAAGCTCTATTCTGAACTCTGGCTGGTGTAGTCATTAAAACATGGGCATAAGCTACTACACGAAACTACGCTGTTTGATAGTCTTTGTATGAGAAGTCAAACTGGAAGAAATAGGAGGAAACATCTAAATGAGGTGTCCTCTAGGAATAGCGTTTATGTTTAGGCTAATTGAAATGTGATACAAACACATTTTTTCGATTGTGTGTAGGGAATCCAGAGTCTGGTAGTTCAGTTTCAATGATAATCTGAATATCTCATCATTCACTTGAACTTAAATGCCATATTCATCACAGCATCCGTGATAGTCACTGAGTCATCAGTTCAAGTAACCTACAGCCCATTCTCTGCCCAGTTATATCTTGCCATTATGTACTGCAAATTAAACATACTTGAAATTTGTCAAGACAGAAAACAGTTACGTGAAAGATTACACATAAAAATCATATAAATGTACATACATGTTCCATGCATATTCATAATTTCTGCTTACTTCAATAACGAAAGAGATTTTAAAGAAGATGTTCTCCTTTTTGAGAAAGTTCTTGCACTTATTACTACAGCAATGTTATATGCAGAAGAGATATCCAATGCTTAAATGCAAAACTGCTGAGCCTATGTATACCGTGGCAATGACTTCTTATCCAAATTTGGGATGCCTAATTGAACTTCAGGCACATATGGCTTTTGTCCATTATTCAGCCCTCCCAGTCAGCAGTTTCTCAGGGCTGTGGTTCCATACTGGTGGAACTGGTGTTTGTGAACTGGACTCTGCAAATTTGGCTGCGGAACCCCTCCTTGCACCCCGAGCCATTGGCTGTATGCATGAGGCAGCACTATGACTGCATCTCTTTTGGGACTGCCGTTGATTCAGAGCTTTGAATTCTGGATGGACTTCTCTTATAAATACATCTCCAGTTACAGTGGTATTAAGAAACAAATTCTTGGGAGTCTTGTACAAATATAAAGGTGTCTTAAATCTGTCTGTGCTCTGGAAATCTCAGTGCACTGAGACAGGGAGCTTCTAAATTATTCGAGACAATGGTACTTTGACACAAGCAAAGGCTCTGTGCCTCTTTTTACACATAAGAAATCAGTCAAATAGGTAATTTCAGAAAGGTTAAAAAAAACCATCAATGTTATGCATCACAATCTGTTCCTACTATGTATGTGGATTGTTTTCACTGTGATCTCAGGAACATCTGCTACTCTTTTCTGTGCAGTTTTTGCCACCTCTCTCTTTTCTTTTCCTTTTTTTAAGATTTAAATATTAGAATTTAGAAGAAGAAATACAGGTACGTAATCAAGCAAAGACTTCTGAGGCGTGCACTTCTGGCAGAGAATGTCGATAATGAGAATGGTTGTTCATTATTACTCCAGATTGATATTTGAAGACATTTCTATAGAAGTATTCCCTGTCCAAGTCAAAAACTATAAATCCATCCCATTGGTCTGTCTGTTTCTACCTTGCAGAAACTGAGCTACAGCTGCAGCTATGAATGCTGTGGGGCAAATGGCAGCTATGTCCCTCAAAACGTAATCTCTGAAGTTCAGTGTTCCCACAGTGAGGAGGTAGAGGAGGCTGATGTAGCCTTCATTCCTCCCCTTCCACGCGTTTTACTTGCTTCTTTTGGTTCCAGTGGATGGAGAATTAGAGTACTCCTGAGTTCAGTTTAGAAAAGTTCAAGTAGGGTACAGAAAATGATTAATAAAGTTTGGAGCTGGCAGGTTTATTTGCCAGGTGATGAACTACTGGTAAGGTATTTCAACTTGAAAGACTGAAAAAATGACTCTTGGGGGTTTTCTCCATGGATTTTAAATTAGTTTATAGTGAGCTTGTGTCCAGGACACATGGAAGAACTTATTTAATTTAAAATAAATCTACCAAGCCCCACGGTTCGACCATATGAAGTGGTCCTTCTCTTGTGGCTCCTTTCTCAGTGGAAAAATCCATCTTGGGAAATGCTTCTGCAGCCCAAAAGCATTAATTTTGAGCAAAAAAAAAGCAGTAAATGGAGGAAAATCCTGGCCAGAAGTGAAATGTAGCATACGATCTGCTCTTGTCCGGCACAAACTGGGGCAGCTGCAGCCTGGGCAGGATGAGTTGCTCTCCAGCATCCCTGCTTTGCACGTCTGGGAGGAACTGAGCACCTGTAATTCCTGCTGCTGTCAGTGGGCCAGTGCCTGACACGGCAAAGTGCTCACACAGAATGCTTGCACGTCCCAATGGAGCTCACATGCATGTTAAATTTCAAGATTCAGGCACTGGTAACGAGGTCATTTAGAGGCTGTCAGCCCCCAAACTAAGCATTTCCCATCAATCTGGCCGTGGCTACTGATGTCTACAACAGTAAATATTTTACTGGGCTTATTTATTCTCCTTCCTTTTTGCAGTCTTTCACGTATGCATAAATATAAAGGCCATTTGCTGTGGCACTGTATTTCAGTGACAAAGAGAAAGAGAAAAAAAAAGAAAAAAAGCCTTTTTTTTCTGCTTGGATTTATGCCTTAGTTTTACAGTTACTGAAGCAAAGTGACTGATTAACTAAAGCCCAGGGAGTTCCACAGTCTATCAAAAAAAAATAGTGCACGCTATGGCTGCATTATCTCTGCAAAGCAACCAATTATTTCAAAAGTAGACTTTTCCCTCCATGAAAACGAGCCAAATGACTCAAAGACATTCCAGACGAAGTGGCTGATAACCACCCACTCCCTTCTCCCATTTACTGGAACCCGACTGCCTTGCGCTCCCTCTTGTTTACCATAAAAAGCCACATTAGTCTTATTCTATCCAAAACTGCTCATCCATAAATTGTGGCGTTTTTTATTGCTGCTGTTCTCCCAACATTCTTACATATTGAATTCAGGCGTCTGAAGGGATCCGTTCTGGGGGGCTTTTGGGGTGTCCATCAGCATTTGGAGCTGTTTTCCTTTCCTGGTTGAGGTTGTAATTAGTTGCAGCCTTGATTTTTGCTTTTATTTAGCACAAAAAAAAACCTTACCAAAAACACAGTGCAAGTGAAGTTCATTCTAATCTGGCCATAAAATTTTACGAGGGATGTAAATCAAAGAGAGGAGTGGCAGCTAATGCTCTGGAACAGTTGAGCCCTGTTCAAGCCTACTCAATAGAGTTAAATCCCTGCAGGAGCAATTAGCCTAACAAGCTGTTTGGTCCACTTATAAATAATGTCACCGATGGAGACGTCTGGAGGTGTCTGCTCTGTGTACCAGACTTTCCAAATATGCTGAGCAGTGAATGGCTTTTTTTTCTTCATCTGCAGCGAGGGGTGGAGATGCTTATCTGACATGTCCCAGCAGCTTCCCTCACATATTTATAATGTTTTCCAGGAGAGATATGGAGTGGAAAGTAGGAGTGCCACGCTCATCTGGAGTGTCCTCTTGTATCACCTGTGGGACAGCACATCTGAAGCGCTGACCCCAACAAGGTGGAGATCTGCATGTGACCAAATGGCTTAGGTTTCTGCATTCAGGGGCATCTCTGCTATGTCCGTGCTCCATCACCTTGGCTTAACTCTCCGTCCTCATTTTCCCTTCTGCTTGAGAGCTGACCTCAGTTTTCCCCTTTGGTCCTTTGGCCTGAAAGCTTTGTTTTCTTTATTTCCTTCTTCCTTTATTGTCATCTGCTTGTCTTTTCTTTTTCTAAAATATGTTATAAATTTATAGCCTTTGTGGTTTCATGACTACGGAGGAACTCTCTGTAGCACGTAGAGATCTCACTCCATAAAACTGGCTTTTAAATGTGAATTAGAAGTTTTCAATCGCAAGTAAATTACTGCCCATATCCCTGCGGAGTTTGACTCCTCAAAACACGGCTGAAAAGGGATCTTAGCCAACCTGTGCCAAAGCACTAGTGAAAAACCACCCACACAAGGAGAAAACGTTGGCGTTGGATATTTCAATTCATTTTAAGGTGGTGCCATTCAACTTAAAAATTGGAGCCTTTCAAATTCTTTATTATTTCTCAAAGCCTTGACACAGTCTTTTATGAAAAACCCAATTTAAACTCAGCCATCCAAGCCACAAATGTGAGTAAATTAACAAAATTATGATGTTTAATTATGTACAAAGGATGGAAGCCTTTGATCTCTTCCTGCTTGCACCTTGAAGGGACAGACACAATACATCTAGATAGGACCTTACTACTGCTGAAGCAAGGAGATAATGTGTTTTTATTTTCTGCAGTCAATGTAAACTAATACAGTTAGGATTTGTTGTTGTTGTTTTAGTTTGTTTAACATGGATGTCTTTACGTGCATTAACAGTCCTCTTCATTTAAAATCTGCTGCATTCAAAGAATCAGCCATTAGGTCTTTGCTGCTAGTTCTGTGCAACATTTTCCTTGGGAAATGTATCTCTTCCTTCTGCAAAATGGCCCAAATTATGAACACTTGACATGCTTTGATCTATTTTCTAAACCTTCCTTTGGGATGAAGCATGAGAAATTCCTTCAAGTGGATAATATGTTGATAAGGAATTAAAATAAAAACTAATGAGGGGCCTCAAAATTGTAGGAATATTTAATCATGTTTTGAAGAGATGAGGAGTAGGAAAAGCCCTGAGGTTACACGATGTGCTGTGCTGTTGGTTGTCTTTACCAAAGCATCCAGATCTCAATGTTTCCTTTCCCAGTCTTGTTTCTGCTGTTATTCTAAGGCATGTAGGCTTCTACCACATGTTTATAAGCTGATAAAACCATAATGCCAGGAATGTTTTCCTTCCTCCATTAGATTAACAGAATGAGTGACTTCTCAGATACAGCCGTGTTTACCACGCTCTCCACACCAAAACAACAGCTGTGAATAGATGGCGTTAACTCATGGAGAGGTAAGGAAATCAGAGTTGCTTGGCACAAAGGCAGATGTGAGTTATATCTGTGCATCCCAGTCCTGATGAGAAATGTTCGTCTCTCCTGATGGTGCCCTCCTTAGGGGAAAAATGCCTAATAACTACAGACAAAACCCATTTGCATGACAAATTACTCCAGCATTCATGCAGAGGTGGGTTAATTGTATGTGTCAGGCAGCCTTGTGACTACATGGGGTTTGGCTCGTATGAAGACAAAACAGCCACACAAAGCCTGTTTCATAATGAAGATGGAATATTTTAAATGATCTGTAATGAGATTTTCCCAAAGCCATAAATACACTCCTCTTGATCTGGCGTGCACTTAGAGCAGCCATGTGTTGTGTGAAGCTTTCAGAGCAAATACCAACACAAAGGAGTTTTGGGGATGAGGAAGAGCCTTGAGCCATCACAACCAATTACGCTAACTCCCAAAATACATAAAGCATTTCATCAAGGGAGATCAAAGTGCCTTTCATGGGAAGGAAGAGCTATGGTCCGCCTTTTACTCATGGGAAAACTCTAGAGAAGAAGCTGTCTAGCCAATTCTATAGCGGCATTCTTTACAAGTTAACCCCGGAGTTTACTTCCCGTTTGTCTCAGCTTCCCTGTGGGCACTCACAGACCTACAGCAGCCTTCACACATTTCAGCATGGGACATGTGTCGTGATCAAATATTTTTGCAGAGGTTGTATTGCATGTCATGGGAGGGAAGTTGTTGCCTTGCGCTGTGCAGAGCCCAATGGCTGTGAAGAGTCCTCTGCTTTGAGTGTACATTCTGAATACACCGTGAGAGTATTACCAAGGCTTTTCTTTCAAGACACTGCTGTCTTTGGGTTTCGTGGTGATGGTTGGATCAGTTCAAGCTGCAGTTAGCGTTATCTGGATATTTAATGCAGCACTTTGTTCCTGGAAAATCTGGTATTCTGGAAAGAATAGAGAAGCACTAAAACAAGTGATGATTAACTCAATTATCTCTCATCTTAATGAACTGTGGATAAAATGTTCCTTACACATTATTTCCATGTTGTTTCATTTATCTCAGAAAGAAAATATTCATCACATGCCCCATAGGATAATGGAAGTGCCGCATGCTACTCTGCAAGCGTGATGAACAAAGCAGCACCAACAATTATTAAAGGTGTTTTTGGAAGGACTACAACCTGACAGCAATGTCATTTGAAACATTCATTCATCATCACTAATAGGACACAGTGGCAAAGGATGTAAAAGAGGTCCAGGTCTACAAGAGGGCATGTGGTGATGTTCACAGGCAGACCTCAGATCTGCATTCACATTTATCATCCCTTCTTTCAAACCTTGTAGAAGCCAGCCCTGACATAACCAGAGCAGCAAGTGTTTCTGCTGTGTTAATTAGTGTCAAAGACTTCATCAGATTGAAACATCAGGTTCTTCCATTGTTCCACCTGTGCTGAGTTTCCTTCACCAGGACCAGTCTGGGCTGAATCCTTATAACACTCATTTTGCTCTCATAGATACACAAGAGTTGGCAATATAAACTTAGTGTATCCCAGATCTCATACCAACTGAAGAGCAAAGATCTTTGACAATTTTGTGCATGGATGGATGAATTTGTGCAGGAGCAGGAGTGCACCCATATGTGTTTGTTGCCTTTCACATTGCCACGGCACAGACGCTGGTGGGAAGCTCTGCTCCCATCAACAATGCAGTCCCACAGAAAAGCATCACCTCAGGTTGCTGCCTTCTCCTTTCATGAGCTCAGGATGGCTTTGCTGTCTGCTGGGACTTGCACTTCCAATTTGTCTTTTCGAACAACTCCGGAGGGTGTTTCCGCTGGGGTCTTGTCTCTTGAATTTGTTTCCCGTCTGATTCACAGAGCCTGGTCTTGTTTGATCTCCCAGGGCTGGCGCTTTCAGCAGCTCCCTGGGGCTCCATGAAAGGGGGGAAAGAAAGAAGAGTTCACATATGCTATGCAGAAATCTCCATATTTTAAAGGGTATCCTGTATCCCTGCTGGATCGTTTTTAATGGTCCACAAATCAGAAAAAAAGAAAAGTCGAAAACCACACTTAAGGCATTCATTGTTCAAAGCCCACATCTTCTGGGGGCCTCCGCCTTTGTGAAGGCTGCACAGGGTCGTGATGGGAGGAAGCTGGTGCTGAGCGGGTGTGCCGAGCCCCTGTTCTCAGCGCACAGTGTTTGTCTTGCAGGGGTTTGCTTCCATTTTTGGTAAAGGAAGCAAGCGAAAAGAGTTCCAAGGAAGAATATGCAAAGGTATTAGCTATGGAGATTTATGCCCTACTTATGCCCTACTTATGACAGCCAATGGGGCTTTGGTGAAATACGTGTTGGAGGAGGTAGAGGTTTATTTTGTTCCTCTTTAAAAGTTGTAGTGCTGAATTCTACTGTCCTCACAGCATTTTCTGATGAATCTTAACAATTAAAAAGGGCATAAGTGGTTGCTGGAACTTTCAAAGTGCTTTGTCTTGGGCTATGGCCTGTGGTGAGAGAAAGCTGAGCCCCTTTCAGCTCTTTGCAGGCAGTTCATGTTTCACACCGTAGCTCAAACTCACAGTGATTATCATTATCCATACTCCATCTATGCTTACACGGCTTTCAAGGCAGCATCTGCACTTGGTATAACCACTGCTAATTCAGCACATTACAGCTTCTGTGCTCCTCCAGTCATACCCCCTGCGAATCCCAATCACAGTGACTATCTGAGAAAAAAGGGAATACAGAAATACAATCTTCTGCTGTCTTTTAAATGAGCTGCTTAATTAGTTTCTTCTGATTTACTCTTTGTTCGCAGAATGGTAGAAAGAATTGGTAGAAAGAATGAGGTTCTGCAGCATGGAGTTCTATATATCAAGGTATCATTTTTATAGACTTGATTTTGTCCTTTCCTTTACTCAGAAGAGGCTGAAGAAACAACATCCTTCTGAAAGTGAAGGATGGAACTGGGGAACAGTATGCAACTTACAGTTTAAGCAAACAGAAAAACAAACCCAAACAGTCTTCTCTTGTGATTTTGTGAGAATAAATTCTCAGAATGTGCCCATAGAATCACAGAATCGTTAAGGCTGGAAAAGACTATTAAGATCATCCAATCCAACCCCAACCCGTCCCCACTATGACCACTAACCCATGTCACTCAGTGCAATGTCATGAGTAAAGACTTTCACAAAACATTTGTTCTACAAAGTCTTCTTGGATGGAGATTCACATATATTAATGTTTAGTAATTCTTCTGCTTCCTGATCAGTAGCTAATTAGAGCAGACATGATTGTCAGTTATACGAACAAAGCTTAATTTGATTTCTGGATGTTCTGAATCAAAACGTCCTTAGTGTGACTACCCTGCAAGGTGCGTGAAGGACAAATGTTTGTAGGGAAGCCAATAATAATGCTTCAGTAATACAATTGTGCAAGCTCTTCAAAATGTTGACAATCTTGAAAGGTCAACAGCTTCTAGGGAGTTCCCACTATTTCAGCAGAGAAATTGCTGAAGTAGCCACTCATCTGCTAAGACAGCATATTTGGCAAACATCCTCCAGCATATTAGTGGTCTCCAAGTGGAACTGTTTCAAAAAAGTCTTGACACTTTTCCCTTTCTTCTCCCGTCATTGGCTGACCAGTTATTTGATACCAGGTAAGACACTTCCACAAGCAAAAATACCTTTTTTTCCTGTTTATCTGTGAGTGCTGTGACAGCCTTTAGCGTCTTGCTCCTTCTGGCTTGGCTTTGTGATGTGCTGCTTTGTTCTGGTCCTAGAGAATATCAAGACAAATCGTAACACTAATGTTGGCTCTAAGGAAACTGCTCCAAAACTTGTGGAATGTGTAATCAAGCAATACAGCTCCCCAAAGTCACTGCCAGAAACTGGCAATACTGACCAATATTTACTCTCTTCCTTTACTGGTTTCTTGAACTGTGTGCTGATGTGTGTCTTTCTGGGGTTCTCCCCTTTGGGGACATTTGCCCACCTCTTCTTCACATCCCACAACCATCTTCTTCCTCCCAGCTGAGGAAGGACAAACAGGCTGGTTCCATAGGGGCTCAAATTGGGGGTTTTCCTATGAGCTGATGAGGGGAGACGAGCATCCAAAGCCCCCTGGAAAGGCAATGGGCAGAGGCCCTCAAACTTGCTGCTCCCTATGCATCAGAGCGTGGGGGGCTGACTGTGATGGTTTCAGCCCATTCCTGGCTCAGTGCTATACTGTGGGCACATAAACAGAGAAGGATTCATGGTTAACCCATCACCATAGCTGTGGGGATCTCTAATGACTCTTGCTCTTCTCCCTCCAAGGGTGCATTGGTGAGCAGAGCTGAACCCATCTCAAACATCCCTCTCATTTCAACGCTGAATTCATGAGGATACCCTGTGATTACACAGGGCTCTGGAGACCTCTCGTGGACAAACACACTTGTTTCCTCCATGCTACATTTGCATTAGTGAGAAGACACATTTGTTTCACAGACTTTCACCCACTTTTGTGTTATTGGTGACCTGTGGTGGCATGAAGGCTGATCCTGGTTCTATGTTACTGACCAAGCAAATGACATCTTCCACACTTTTTCATGTTACCATGCCTTGCAATTTTTTTGTGTTTAATGATCTTTATATTCTGAAGCTGGTGAGCACTGAAATCATTGAGGTTTATGTAGCCACCTTATTGCACTTGATCAAAACGGGTTTAAGAGTTTCCATGTATTTTTTTCTTTATATATTTTTTAACTTTTTAGATGATAAGGATCTATAGGAGGACAAATTAAAACAGCAGGACTAAGCTGTATTCCTACGCATTCATTATTAACCAGAAGTTATTTGGAATGTGCTATTCTCATCCTAAAAACCTATCAATATTGACTGATTTTGTTGACTCTTTTCCCTCATTTTTCAGTGAGTTTGTTTTTCCATTGTCACAAAGCAGAAGATTTCCATCTGGTTGATGGAAACCTGGGGCCTATTGAGCATTTGTCAGGTTGACAGGAGGAGGTGTTCAACGGTTGAAAAACAACACTCTTAAAAAATAAATAAATCAGTGATTTTTTCCCCCCAAAAATGTGTTAACCTGATCAGATCCAGGCCCTGGAAGGGACAACTGTTGTCCCCAAATCCTTATGTTTGCATTGATCTGATAATGCAGGAATAAGTTGTGTTTTTTTCCCCAAAGGTTATTCAAATTTTCCTCAAACCTCATTTTTCGGTTCTGTGCTTCCCTCACTGATGTGAATTGTTGGTGGCACTCAAAGCTTTCACTGAGCGAAAGGAAAAAGGGAAAGTGTCTCTTTTAATCCCTGCCCTGACTTTGCATGGAAGTGCCATAAAATCAAAGGCAGACGAGAAGTTTTATATCAAGTAGATATAATTAAGGAGTGCACTCAGTTCTCAGTGCTTATCTCCAGCCTCCATGAGCAGCTCACTGTGTGGAAGTCAAAGGCAAGGTAATTTTTCTTTTTAATATTGCAATAACTCTAAGCACTTTTAAAAGAAAATCTGCTGACAATTTTGGGTGGAAAGCTGCATTTCCAAATAAATTAAAATCTTGGCACAGAGTACCTGATTTCTCATGAAAAATTGCTATGTAAAACCAAACTCGAGGACATATTTCAGATGAATGTATTTTGATACACACCAGGGGAAAAACACGGATTGGATGCTTTCCTTTTCATCCTTTTCTGCTGGTTTTCTGCAGGAAAATGGACTCATCAGCGTTTTTCATCAGCTGTCGGTGATTGGTGGCTCTGGTTGTTGGTGCAAAATGGTAGTGGGGGAGTTTGGAAGAAGAGGATAGAGTTGTTGAGGTTCAGAGATAGTTCTTTTCAGAGGGTATGGTAAGAGTGCTTTAAATACTGTTTTAAACCTGAAACAAAACAAATTTACAACTGCAGCTGGTTGAGCAGGAGCAGCGGGTGAAGATGGAAAGTCCTCCCACTTGGATTAAGCAACTGCCGATCTTCCATCATCTTTACCACTGCCCTAATGCTGTCTCTGATAAGGAAGCATCCCAGGGACTCTGATCCACAAAGGTTCTCTCTTTTGTCGTATTTCTGGATACCAACCACAGCCAAGCCAAACTTGGATCTGAGATCCCAAAGTCTTTCCCCATTTTGCCCTCTATCTTTGCCCCAAGCTTTCTCATTTCACTTTGACAAACCACCAAGAAGTTTGAGTCTGGAGATTATTTTTTTGCGGTACATCTTATCGGCCAATTAGTGTTTTAATTTAAACGTACAAGTGCCTATCTCTCCATTCACAGTTATTCTGCCTGATATAAAACAATTGTTTAGTTACAGACTTCATGAATCAATGTTATCGCGACTCATGAAGTATCTTATTTGCTTTGTGATATGAGTGCATAACGTATTTTTAAATTCTATTTTCTTAATTTTTACTTTTTACGTGCCATGAAAACCAGAGTGATCTCAGCAGGCTATTTTCCTGTTGTTAAGCCCTGAACCCTAATCTGAAGGAAACAA
>JANHGO010004991.1:0-23834 GCA_024606505.1 Aquila spilogaster
ATTCCAATCCCCCTACTCACGGCTGGTTCCCCTTCTTAAAGATGTTCTCCCAGAGGCGCTACCACCGTCACTGATTGCGTTGGCCTGGGCCAGAGGCGGGTCTGACTTGGAGCCGGGGAAGCTTCTAGCAGCTTCTCACAGGAGCCGGCCCTGCGGCCCCTCCCCCACTACCAAAAAAAAACCCCCAAAAAACCGCACCACACAAACCTGTAACACTGGCTCATCTTACATACCGAATACAGCTCAGAGTGATATAGCTAGCAAGGAAATTAAACCACAGTCTACAGTGAAAACACTTACACTGTGACATACACTGTAGTTATAAAATATTGTTGTTGAGGAACCTACAGAGTATTGTAGATTTTAATAATGGGAAACAGATTTAGAGATTGATGATGAGATAATTAGTTTCTGCTTGTATAATTTCATTATAAGGATCATTGTCTTATTGATTAATAAAAACTGCATACTCTGCAGGCAATGCAATTAAGGTAATCATTAGAAAGACATTCTGGAAAATAACCACAGCTGATAACTTTCACTTTTTTAATAAAATAGCAACGCTATAAAAAGCAGCAGTTTCCTTGATGTTCTTTCATGTTTTCTACCTATCTTTTTTGTGCCAAAAAGGAGAAGACAGTAACAAAAATGTTTGAAGTGATGTCTGGCCAAACTTAGAGCAAATGTTACTCTGACATATGTTACCAGATGTTCTCTAGTTTTAGGCATGCAACTAAAATGTCTATCTTTTTCTTCCACTGAATGTATCTCTTTCGAAGCTTCTGACTGAAGGTGTACCAATCACTCTATAGTAGGATGTCAAAGTTGACTAAACAGAGTGAATATTCTCCAGAATACATACATGGTATTCTCACTTTTGTGAATGCTTAGAAATGAGACGTGCTCCTAATGGAAGCTGTTTGAGGTGTTCTTTTCTGTCCTTTTCATGAAGAAAAAGGAAGGAAGAAGGCAAATATTGTCATCAAAATGGCACCCAAGACAGTAGCTTAACCCTGAGTGTTTGATCAATCTGGATGCTTAAAAGAAAGTCTTATTAGAGCAGTAACTTTAGTGCTACCTAACAGAAAGAAGGATCAGTGCTAGGACTAGCTCCTGGAAATAAAAGGAGGAAAAGACAGCAGATGGTGTAGTAAGCTTAGAGCACATCATTCACAGGAGGAAGAATGAGAGGATGTAGATTCTCCATTTCAGATTGTCCTCTATTGTGATGGATTTCACAATTTCAGTTGCTTTATTTATTGAGTCCCATATTTCAAGGGCTTAAAGAGTCAAGTAGCATAAATGATGACTGCAAAAATTACTAGTACAATATGTACCCACTAAGTATTTACATGTAATGAAAAATAATAACAAAATAAAAAGAAAATTGTTCAAAAATATGAACGACTGTCTGGGTGCACAGAAGGATGATGTATTGGAGATTCTTAACCTAAAAATCAAGTTCTAGGTAGCTTCATTGGAAATATCAAGCAGCTATCCATTACAGATAATCTTTTTACTCTCTTTGAAACTCTTGTTCTAAAGATTCACAGCATGTGGGACTGTCGTGGTTTAACCCCAGCCAGCAACTAAGCACCACGCAGCCGCTCACTCACTTCCCCCACACCTAGTGGGATGGGGGAGAAAATGGGGAAAAGAAGTAAAACTCGTGGGTTGAGATAAGAACAGTTTAATAGAAAGGAAAAGAAGAAACTAATAATGATAATAATAACAATAATAAAAAGACAATAATAAGAAGAAAAGGATTGGAATATACAAAACAAGTGATGCACAATGCAATTCCTCACCACTCGATGACCAATGCCCAGTTAGTTCACAAGCAGCAATCTCCCCACCCCCACTTTCTGGGTTTGTTATAAATGTAGAAGGAATTCAAGAAAGAAAGGTTTTTTGAGAGTTTAAAATGTGACATGTATATAGTACAGAAATGTGGATTGAGACTTTCAATGTTCAGTGTATTTGCTATTAATGTATTTAGTTGACTTCAGGTCCATGATGTTGTGGTAGTATTTCAGTATCAGCTTCTCATGATGAGCAGGAATTACACTATTGCACAGAGAGGATTGAGCTGCAAGCTCCTGAAAGAGAATCTGCTGAAAAGACAATTAAAGTACAGAAATTGCATAGGATCGTTTAGCGTAATCCCACGTGCAACCGACTGTATGACTGTTCGACTTTGGTCTTAGCACACCTCCCTGGCATAACCGAGGCAGCAGTGTAAGTCAGTCTTGCCTGAATGTGGCTAAGTGAGATACTTGGTCACACAATCATTTAGTCAGGCTCTTCACTGAACGGCATGCTGTGGTGAAATCCGAATTGTACGTGTTTGAGGAAGGAAATTCACGTACATGTTTAGACTTGATTATTTTGACTGGGAGAGTGTGTTAAGTATTGTAGTCTGGTTTATGCTTGTTTCAGATAAGAAACGCAAATATAATTCAAGTAAAAACTGTCCACTGCCAAATGTATCAAGCATTAGGAAAGCAAACTTCTGTCATTGAGAGGATTGTAGGTAACTGTTGCTAAGTCCATTAGAGATATTTATAACTGCAGGCTTGATACCCAGGATGTGAAATGAGCCAAAGAACTCTCTGGCAATAGTGTACAGATGAGTTGAATGGTTCCTTGCTGGATAAATACATACTCACCATTGACAAACATTAAATTGGTTCATCTTTTGTCCACCTAATATTTGTTTCAGTTCTAGAAAAATCAGGCAACTCGTAGTGTAGCAAATTTTAACTAGTATTTTCCTCCTCAAATTGGAATTTCACTAGTGTCAGTCTTCTTTCAATGTTTTACAATTTTGTCTAATTCCTTTTTACACACATTTGTTTTTAGTATAGTCTTGTTTAATTCCTACCCAGGAAATGGCAGTCATCTTAGATTTCTCACCGGAATATTTTAAGACTGCTGTTTTATAAAGTCACATTGCAGGATGTTTTCCATTTTTTCAAAATTTATAAGTAACATTTTAATGAATGTGGTTTACATCTTTGAATATACTAAATCCCATTATATTTTAGTGTTCATTTACTTAATTCCTAATTCCTCATGGTAAATGGTTATCCATTGTCAATCAAAAACTTGAATTAATTCAGTGTAACCCTCTTCTTACCTTTTGGAGTTTTTTGAACTAGGAAATGAGAATTAAGAATCTCACTTGTGTATGTATTTATATAGTCAACATGTATATTTTAAGGAGTCCTGACTGTTTCAGTTCTGTGTAATACGCCCTTTCCAGAGAGTTCATAGCACAGGTGATTTGAAAATTGGGTTAACTTGAGACCACAGTTATGAGTGGCACAAAAGCATTACTGTATAGAAGAGGCTTAAGAACATCAATCCTCAGACCCCAGGGTGGGTGTTTAGGTTAGGGTATCCTCCCCTTGTGCTCTACAGAGGGATCTGGACAGGCTGGATCGATGGGCCAAGGCCAGTTGTATGAGGTTCAACAAGGCTCAGTGCCGGGTCCTGCACTTGAGTCACAACAACCCCACGCAACGCTACAGGCTTGGTTAAGAGTGGCTGGAAAGCTGCCTGGCAGAAAAAGACCTGTTGGTCGACAGCTGGCTGAAGATGAGCTGGCCGTGTGCCCAAGTGGCCAAGGCGGCCAACGGCATCCTGGCCTGTATCAGCAATAGTGTGGCCAGCAGGAGCAGGGAAGTGATTGTTCCCCTGTATTCAGCACTGGTGAGGCCATACCTCAAGTACTGTGTTCAGTTTTGGGCTCCTCACTACAGGAAAGACATTGAGGTGCTGGAGCGTGACCAGAGAAGGGCAACGAAGCTGGTGAAGGGTCTGGAGCACAAGTCTTATGAGGAGCGGCTGAGGGAACTGGGGTTGTTTAGCCTGGAGAAGAGGAGGCTGAGGGGAGACCTTATTGCTCTCTACCTGAAAGGAGGTTGTAGTGAGGTGGGGGTCGATCTCTTCTCCCTAGTAACAAGCGATAGGACAAGAGGAAATGGTCTCAAGTTGCGCCAGGGGAGGTTTAGGTTGGATATTAGGAAAAAATTTCTTTACTGAAAGGTTTATCAAGCATTGGAACAGGCTGCCCAGGGAAGGGGTTGAGTCACCATCCCTGGAGGTATTTAAAAGACACGTAGCTGGGGTGCTTAGGGTCATGGTTTAGTGGTGGACTTGGCAGTGTTAGGTTAACAGTTGGACTTGATGATCTTAAATGATGCTGTGATGGCCTTGGCAGATGTCACAGAGATCAGGGAGTTCTTGGACTGCAGTTGGTGGGACTGACTGCGCTCCATACCGCTTGCTTGGGGCTTGGCTTCGCGCACACACTGCCTACCTGTTTGCTCCAAGACATCAGGGCCACTTTGAACCTTGTGCTTCATCACAGTGAGTACTCTGAGAATGGAGCCTCTAGTGACTCCCAGCTGCCCTCCATCCATCTTTGGACCTCTGTCCTATTCAGCTCTCCAAAATACACCAGCTCAGTAGGCTGTGTGATGTCTAGCTACATCGCTCGCGAGGTGTGCTGTGTGTTCTCCACCACCTGCTCTGTTGCATTACTTGGATGCCCATTGATTCCCTTTATAAACGGATTTAACTGGCATAAAAATGAAGTAATTTTTTTTTCTTGTTGGCTCAGCGAACTAGCCTGGTCTCTGAGGAGGAGACAAACTCTGAAATGAGTGTGGGAAAGAAATGAGGAGGGAGCAGGAGCAAGCCACTAGGTTTCCTCATGTCATCCTACCATATCTTAAAGTACCTTTGAGAAGTTTGCTCTGATGATTACATATTCTTGTACCTTTTTTTCCTATGTCTTTCTGATTTTATTCCCCTTTTACCACTACTCCTCAACTTCTCAGCATAAACATGTTTCCTGTATCTAAGGGACCATCATGGGTATAGGCTGCCTCGTTGCTCTGTTCCTGTGCCTGGCAGGAAGGATTGCAAACAAAAATCCATTCAACCTGTGGAATGCAAAAAAAGACTGGTTAGTCATTCTGGATGGCATAGGGCTGGCTGGCTGGCATGTCAGAGATGTGAAGGAGCTTAGCATGCTGGGGCTGTTGATACCCATTTGAAACCAGTTGAAGCTGGGATGGTTGATGTGTTTACGACTGCTGTCTATACTCCTCTGCTCACTTCTCTGCCCTAGAGATTGCTGTCTGTGATCTAATATGTGTCCCCTTGCAATATACAGATAGAATAATTTCAGAGTTATAATTCAACCAAATTAATTCCTAAACAGGTTGATAATACTTTAATAAAATTCCCTTTTCAAAGCATGGAAGGACTAGAGCTCCTTGGAGAGTTTTAAGAGTACTTTTAACATGGCAAAACAGTGTTGTTTTTCTCTAACTTCATTCCAACAAATTGCTAACTATTTAACTTGAAACATTGATATATTTAAACTATTTGGTTTAAAAGTTTAATGGCTATTTTCTGTCTCAGGCTGTATTTCTTGCTAGGGTTGTGAATTAGTTCATCTCCCACATACAAGAACACTGAGAAACCTTAAATGTAATTGTTCTTTTTTCAGCCGCCTAGGATAATATGATTTTGGTAAGTCATACTAACTTAAAGTACATGACTTAATCCACACAATGTTGATAAAAAATAATGCTTTCCTCAATATTTCTGAAGTGAAAATACATTACATGTTTTAAGGTATCTTTGGACCATCCTGTCCGTTGATGTTTGATAATTTCTTCAATTTTATAATTAGGTCCTCCTGATTTTTACAGAAGTACAATAGGAGCATATGTCTCGTGTTGTGGATCCTTCCCACTATAAATTATACCAAAAAAATTAGTCTGGCAGCAGTTCATAAGAAAGAAAAGGCGAGATGCAAGTTCTGATAACAGGCATATTTATTTTATGTCTTTGTATAAGAATGTTATTTTTATCTTTTTCTAGTGGCAAGGAGTAAGAACAGAAAATTGGATTAAAAATCTTTGGGGATTTTTTTCATTATTTCTCTGCATTACTTTTTTGCACATACAGTAGATTCTTTTAAATGAAATGCAAATTTTATTGCAAAGATTAATAACGAAAGGACACTCTCATGGACTCAGAGTTTTAATGCTTCTGTTACTAGAGGGCGCAAGATTATAAGGAACCGGTTTTTATAAATTTAGGCTACGGTTTCTGTTGTCTTTCCTTAAACCTCACATATCAGTCCACTTTTGCTGTAGTTACTTCAGTCATTTAAGAATCTTGACTTGTCCTTTTCCTGTCTGTAAACAGTTGTTGTATTAACTACTGATGGAAAACACTGGACATGTACATATGAAAAATTAAATCCCATGTTTGCTGGCAGTTAAATATTATATGTAACTAAAATATTGCACTCTTGATGATACCAATTGAGTACTTTTTTTGCTAAGTCTTCTAAAAATGGTGTCAGCAGTTATGTTATTCTTCTTTATCTTCAACACCTTTCATTTGAGATTGAGATTTATCTAACTGCGAACAAATGCAACTGTGTACAGTTTTTGGACTGTTTTTGAAAAATATTATCACAGTATTTCTATGTCTGTGAAACATACCAGTGCCACCATTGCCTTTTCTTAAACAAGATAGCTGTTGTGAGATTACTTTTATTTTAATTGTACAGATTATTTGTTCTGTCTATTCAGCAATAAGATATGTGCTAAATGAACATCAGAAAAGCAGATACTGTTTCCTATTGCAATAGGCATATGCTTTTCTTTAAAAAAATTTTTTTTTGTCATGACTTCAGGTACAGAATGCATATTACTGTCTTTCCAGTATTTCTGTTCATTACAACTCAGATGAATTTGTTCTACTCTTTTCTGCTCCTGATCTAGTATATGCATAATTTTAAGCACATGAGTAGTCCCATTCAAATCAACCCAAGTGTGAGCTTCAGTCAACTGAAGAAGGCATATCTCTCAGTCCAGAAAAGCAGTTATATTTATGCACAAATTTGACTATACCAGCAGTCCAGTTGAAGGTTGGAGATAAATGGGTCACATTCCCTGTAATGGCCTTTTACTCTGCTTTAATAAATATTGCCCTTGCATGAGTCTTCCTGGGGTCTAATTTTATTCCCAAATACAGTTGTATTGAAGATCAATCTTAGGTTCCTTTGTTGAGCTGCTATGTCCTCACCCATATTGAATGCATAGTCTCATCTATGATTTCTTCTTCTGTGAACACTTGACATGAATTTAGATTTATGCCTCATCTCAAATTTAATGTAGAGACTTAAAATGAAGTATTGTGAGGAACACAGAGCTGGAAAGGACTGCCTAGGTCATTGAGTCTAGTCATTTGATACTGAAGACACCAGGCACCATACAATCCTTTTCATCTTAAAAGCAGGTGGATTTTTTTTGCTCCTACTACTCCGATTGGAGGGTTATGCAAAAACCTCCTTGATCTAATGGTTAGGTGTATCCATGGCCAGATTATATTCATTTGTTCTTCTGCCAATGTTATGCTTTAACTTAAATAGCTCTTCTCTTTGATTTAAATTAGGCCATATATATGGATGTAAAAGCTCAGTGCATCAGAACACTGTCAGTGTTATATAATTTTTTGAATTCATGATCTGAAGCTTAATACATTTCTTCAATGACTAAGTATTCTTGTTTTTTCCTTTTATAGCTTTACATGTGGTACACATGAAAATGAGGCTGAGAACGCGGAAAGCTTCTCAGCAATCGAATCAAATTCACACACAACGTGCTTTGAGGGCAAAGAGGAAACATTCGGAGGTGGAAGAGAGCTTACCTGTTGGCGGAGGAAAACCACAGAAAAATGAAACTGGCTTGTTGTCTTCAATCAAAAAGTTTATTAAAGGAAGCACACCCAAGGTACACCATCAGTGGATTTCTTCTTTTGTTTTTAATTGGGTCATATTCAGTTAAATTTGATTTACAACCATTTCTATTAAGAATAAATAAACATGTGTAATATGGTAGAAGCAAAACATTCTTGTAAAGAATTAGAAGGCAAAAAGTACCTGTGATTAGTTATGTCAGGTAACAGATATTTAAAAAAAAAAAAAAGCAGACTTTCAAACCGTACAGGAGTCAATTGTAGGTGTATTTAAGACGATCCAATAAATCACAGGATTTATTACCTAGGTATTTCTTTGTGAAAGTGTTGACTAATAGATTTGGTAGATTTTTAATTTCTGGTTTAAGGATTCTTTGAATTTGGGAATGACCAGTACTGGCAACTAAGAAAAGCAAGTATGTAAGCATAAATTTGCTGAATATTTTTAGTTGTTTTGGTTTTTTTTTTTTTCCCCAAAATTGTTTAGGAGTCCTTCAATCAATAAAGGTCTAACCTCACAAATTCAACTATCATGAAATTGATACAACTACTCGGTGTATTACTGCAGTGAACACTGCCACCACTTAGTGGATCAAATTCAAACATTGTCAGGGCTAAAGCACTAGATCTCATCTGTCTTGATCCAGACAGAAATCTGAACTTGCTAATCTTTACATGTTAAAACCTGTTGAATGTATGTTTTGAGGATGAATTATATATATATGTGTGTGTGTGTGTGTGTGTGTGTGTGTATATATATATAAAACTTTGATGGGCTGAATGTAACCTTGCAATTGCTTCGAAAACCTGTGATTTTTTTTCTGTAAAGAGAGGCCAGTTAAAAAAAAAACAACTTCATTCAGTCGCAGCAGTCCAGATATTGACATTATGTAGCTGTAAATTGTAAAGAAGAGTAGCCATGAAGTCATAACTGAATTAAAATGTATCCCAGGTTAACTTTATGTTAAATAAAAATATGATATAAATTCAGAAGTATTTTCTGGTTTTTGAACTATGTGTTGAAACGATAATTTTGTAACAAGCTGAAGTCGAAATAATTTTAATTAAGTAATATTAGATCTTAAATTGTCAAAACCAGTGAAATTTAGTATTTCATGGCATGTGTTAATTACCTATCATAGAAACATTGAAGTAATGACAAAGAAATACTTCAGTAAAAATAAATGGTTAAATGCACATTTATTTTGTTTTTCATTAAACCAGGACAATTATTCTATTTTACATTCAGCATCTATATTGTAGCTCAGTAGTGCAACATTTTGGCTGCAAAACCACTGCAACAAAATGCTGAAATCTAAGCAAAACATTTGACTTTGGAATTTTAAGATATGAGAAAGATGTCTGGTTTTCCTTTCCTTTGTCTCTTTAAGGTTTTGTTAACTTACTCTCTTCTCCTCTTCTCTTCCTCTCCCAAATCTTTGGATTACATTTCATTCTTTTTTTTTCTTGACAGGTTTTTGAGTATAAAATGCTCACATTTTTCTCCTCTTTCCTTTCATGTCCTCTCCTGTGCCTGTAGCAGGACTTGGAGTGGTTCCAGTGGCATTAGCATGGCATGATATTGATACTGTCGGGCTGTCTTCCAAAGCGCTAATGACTTAACAAAGTAGTCTTGTGGCTGCCATGGAAACGTTATAACTCTTGAGATAGTGTATGTGTACAACTTGCATAGTAGTTTGTTTATGGGTACGTTAAAATCTAGATCACTGCTGAGGTTATATGGATTTACAGCAATAAACGTCTTCATAACAAGTATATCTTGACAATTTTGATCATAGTCATAGGTCATTTATCTGGTATTGTAAAGATGTCTTAGTAGAAATATTCCTTAAACAAACAAAACCTGAAAAAACCTTATAGCTCTTTAGTTAGAGAAACCAGAGATTAAAATGTGGCTCTTCGAATGTGGATGGTGGTAGGTCTGATCTTGAGGTCTTTTGCTAACTCATGGCCTCTATGCAAGTCAGCAATAGTATGAAGTGTGCAATAGTATTTGTCATTTACAAAACAACAAATCTGATATACCAGAAAAACTGATACATGTATGCGTACAGGAAGTACTATTAAAATTTTTAAATGTTAACATTGGAAATGTTGTAGAACTTGCTGTTGCAAGTTACTCTAAACTTGTTTGATTTTGGGGGTTCTAGCACTGTCAGAAATTGCATTGACTTCGAATGCGTTGTCATTACTTCTAGTCTCAGTTTAGGCCATTCCGTAATACATACATGGTTTCCGAAAACAACCTAAAAACAAACGAAATGTTTGTGTCGGTGTGACATTGTCATGTTCCTTATGGCACAGTTATTGATAATAATAGGTTATATTGCATTGAATAGATCATAGCATTCAAACAGATAATTATATAAATACATATAATAGATACATTTAATTCTATATCTGTGCAATAACATTTTCAGTGTATAAACCAAGTAGTACAATAACATTATATGTAATTTCACCTTTGAATTCTATTAACTAGTACAACATGGACACAGCAATGTGAGCTTTCCCACCACATCATGATGGCTTCTCTTCTGGAGGATGAAAGGGGTCTCCAGATTTAGTGAATTCTTCATGCCTCTGCTGATACCATCAGCCAGATTTCCTGGTTTTGTTGTAATTTTTGTAATGTTTCTACACTTGTTTTCCATAAAGCAGAATGAGAGCACAACTCATTTTATGAAGGCCAATGGACAGCTTTTAGAAGTTAATTAATCTATCTCATTTTTTCCCCGGCGTTGAACTTTTGAACAAATGACCTAGAAGATGAGATGCCTTACTGTTCTTTTATCAGTTCAGTGAGATACCTGTTTTCTGTCATTATATGGATTTATGGTATATACAATATTATTAATTCTAAGTGGTAGTAATTAGATTGCTCTCACCAAGGTTGTTGGTCAAGGACATTGCCAGTAGGAAGCTTTTGGGATCAGTGGTGTTCACTTGTCTTCTGATGATGGATGTCAATACATTTCCATTCTTGTTAGTATTTCTTTTAGCTACTGTACTGTTAGCATGGGCTTTAGAGTAATTTTTCTAAAAGTTCTATTTACTTTTTTTTTTGGAGCACGCAAACCGTTTTTCTCTTTTCTTTTTAAAGATGTGAAACAGCTGCTCCAGAAAGGTAATATTGTAATTCTAAAATTGAAATTTTAATTAACTTTGATATGGTCTGTGGCCTTGTTATTTATCTTGATATTTAATTCCATTTATTTTGCATTGTCTCACACCTTACATTTCACTGTATTCTAGATGGTCATGTTTTAGATTTCAGATTGCCATTTTATTAAATTGTAGTGGGTGCTTTGGGGAAAAAGGGAAGAAACCTGTCTTAAACATGTGTGCCAACACATGTACTCATGCACAGAAAATATGCAAAAATGTTTGGTTCTATGTCGTTCATGTAAGTGCCACAGGGAAGAACAGTCATTTACTTAAAGGTAAGAAGAATCATTGGGTCATAACCCTTGCTTACAACATTTTTAACAGCTAAGTTTTGCCATGTACTATCTGATATGGATTGAATAGCAGCAAGTTATATACTTGTATACAATTTAGCAAGCCACTTTATGTAGGGAGCATGGTGGAGAATTTCATATTGGATATTGTTGTGCAGTTTACTTCCTGTATATTTAACAGGCAGAGGAATCAAGTTTCACATAATTTTATTTGCCTTGCCTCTACATTTCCCGAATTCCATAGCACTTAAATAGTGAAATAGTACTTAAAGACAGTTTTTCTACCACAGAAGTTCCAAGTACAGTTTTCTTTCCCGATAATGTGCTATTTACCTTGACTTGTGTCAGTTTAAATGAGTTTAAAATTCCAGCTGGCCAGATACATGTTGCATATTCTGCATCTGGAAGTAGAACAATACATGGATCTTTTGTGAAACTTTCCCTAACAGCTAACATTTTCTGGTAGTATTCAATGGAGAAAAGAGGCACTATTCAGTATGTTTCTTTTTTCCTCCTTTTCTGTTTTAAGGAAGAAAGAGAAAACCCTGCAAAAAGAAGTAGAATTGAACGGGATATAGATAACAGCTTGATTACATCCACACCTCAAACAGGAGAAAAGCCTAATAAACAGATCTCTCGAGTACGACGGAAAAGTCAAATGAATGGAGGTTTGTAAATATTCTAATCGTATATTGTTGCAGCTGAATGGTGATTCAGTACTTACAGCTGTTAACTAATATAGGACGTTTCTTCAGTGGTGGAGGTTGTTAAGGGTTTTGTGATTGACTTCAGCGAGAGCAAGGCTGAGCTAATAGTAGTAAAATAAGGTTTCTAAGACTGCAAGCAACAGTTCCAACATTACTTCTCAGACGCATCCATTGTGTCTTTGTAAGAACAATTTGGATATTTGATCATGACCAGCTATTTTGGAACTAATTTAACTTCTTTAAAAAATTATTATTCTAGAAAGCCAATGATAATTATTTGATTTAGCTCTTCTCCCATTTTCTCACAAAAAAATGAAATACGACTTCATAACTCATGACCTTTGTGGAAGTAACCAAGTGTCCTTAGATGTTGAAAGCACTTGTCAAACACATAGACATGTTTCTGTCATAGAATCATAGGAAAATTTAGATCGGAAGGGACCTCTAAAGGTCATATGGGCCAGTCCCCTTGCTTCCCTCACGGCAATGTTGATCCTCCTTGAAGTGAGATCTGGCTTTGGAGTTAGATCAGGCTGCTCAGAGCCTTGTCTAGTCAAGTTTTGAATATCTCTAACGATGGAGATTCTACAACCCTGTTCCAGTGTTTGACCACGTCTCTGTGAAAATTGTTTCTTTTTGAATATCTCTAATAATGACATGATAAAATGGTCAATGACATTTAAAGTATCAGCTCTGGTTCCAAATCTGACTTTAAAAAAACATTTTTTAGACTTCTTTTCTAAGGAAACAAGACTTGTATGATTGTGCTGCCTGTCAGTTATGCCTTCATTCTCCATTCCCCCAATAACTTTGGAATCCCTTATCTGGTTTCTGCCAAGTTTGTCAGCAAGGCAGAGGCTCAAAGATTTCATAGTCCAACAAGGTTTGCAAAATTAGTAGCTAAGTAGAGTATAGAGCTCCAAATGAGTCACTTCAGTGACTGAAAGGTTACAATGAGAGAATTACCTGTTTGGTTGTTGTCAGATGTCTATGTAACATGGCTTTAGGAGAAACCCCTTTTTCCAGTATTTGCTACTGTTAATTAAGGTTTTTTTGCCTCATGGAATGATAATGGATATGCACCCACTTGGTGTGATACATTCAGACAATGCTCAAAGATGAAGGAGCAGCTATTGACTTAAATCAAGTGTTCTGAGATATGCGTGTAGAGCACACTGAGCCTGTGTTACTGTTACAGTGGTATGAAGTTCTTAGTTAAAATATTCCATATTAGTGAAGGCACTGAGTTGCAGCTGGCACACCCTACGTTTTATATAGAAACGATAGGAAGTGTGAAGTACTTGTGCAGCTCCATCAGGCTCAGCTGACAAAAAGGTTCTCAGCTCATGTGCACAAAATACATTTGCTTACTTCCATATGGACAGACATCTCAAAGACTTGTTACTGTGAAGTAAATAACTTCTCTTTCATTTCAGTCTCAGAACTGTGTCTTGGATCTCAGCCATGAGATGGCAATTTTTAGTTCTAGGATGTACTTTACTGTACATGCACATTTATAGAAAACCTTAATTGTTGTGTGTTATGTTTTGTAATGTGAAGATTTATTTAATTCTATGTCCTTTGTTACCTGTGATAACAAGTAAAAATCATTTTACTTCATAATTGTATTTATATATATATATGTGTGTGTGTATGTGGAGAATAATAAATTATGGACTCGATCTTGTGAAGTCATGAGCACGAGGGATCTTTCCTATAGTGAAAATAATAACAATAAAAGAGAAGATGTAACTGTGAAAAACAGAAGTGTGGTATTATACTTCATAACTTTTCTTTTACAGAAGCTGGAAGTTATGAAATGACAAACCAGCATGTAAAGCAAAATGGAAAATTAGAAGATAATCCTGCCACTGGCAGTCCCCCACGAACCACGTTACTGGGAACCATATTTTCTCCTGTTTTCAATTTTTTTTCACCAGCAAATAAAAATGGTGAGTATCATTTAAAAAGCCAATAGTGTTAAAGCTAAGGATGATAGATACTTTTTAAGAAAAAGCTGTTCTGAGTGGCAGTACACTTTTCATTCTGATTTACAGACCAAGAGTTACTACTACCAGGTAAAAGGCCTCCTTAATTCTTAGAAGGGTTGATCATTAATAAAAAAAGCAGTAAGTTTATATGCATTAGAACATTTCTTTCATAGGTGTAAGTATCTAGCGGTGTACGTTTTATTTTTAAAAAAAATTTTAAAATTGGTATTAAGTTCCTTGTCCCAAACAAAAAGGCATTTGTCATGGTCTTCATATTGGTTCTTATTTTTGTAATGTGAATCTAATGCAGCCATCTTCAATTATTCTGAAACTTTTTTTTTTGTGGGGCTAAGTAGTGACTGTCAGTATTCTGATAGGTAACTCAGCTTAAAGATAATGACTGTGAATGTACTGAAATCTTAATTCAGGAACATCAGGATCAGATTCTCCAGGACAAGCTGTTGAAGCTGAAGAAATAGTCAAACAGCTTGATATGGAACAGGTAGATGAGATTACTACAAGTACTGCAACATCCACCAATGGAGCAGCCTATACTAGCCAAGCAGTGCAGGTCAGATCTACTGTCAACAATGGTTTAGAAGAAGTGGAGGAAACAAATGACCGTGACCTGCCACCACTTACAGGTAAGAAATGTGTGCTTGTCTTGGACTCAGGTGTTGAAGCTGTATGTAATTTGTACTCTTAGGGAAATTCTAGCACCTGCATTTTGTATAAATTAATATTTCACATTTGCTTAGGGCATGCAAACAGCATTAATATTGATTTTTTTGTTTCATAGACAAATCTGTTTTATGCACCAAAGACACAGTTTTGGCAAGTCTCATCTATTCCCGGTGTAACTCAGTTGACCTCATAACATTTCTTCAAATGAAAACAAAGATTCCAGAATAAAGGCGTTTTTATGATTATTGAACCCTCCCCAACCCCATTAAAAATGCACATCCTAGACTTGCTGATCACAAAAGATAAATTTGCAACATTTTGATATCTTAGAACAACATAGTGAGGTGAATGAGAAACATATAGATCCTACATTAATTTTCCGTGTTTTCTTCAAAAGTCTCATCATACATCTTTTTTGACAAAAATCGTATCCATAAAATTCAGCTTCTCCTCTTTGTGGATGGCCAGCATCAAATTCTTAACAGTTCTCTAAATCCTCCCTAGGCCCTTGAAACACTGGTAGTTAAGTAGTACTGAGGTTTACAGGACTCCTTTCAAGGAAGTAAGTTTAACCTCTAAGTAGCAGGGCTGATGTGTGATCCACAGGTCCAATCAAGACCACCTGATCTGGTCTGTTGCCTTCTTTCAGAAGGGCCCCTCAGACATGGGGTGAGAACGAGCTACAGACTGGAAGAGTTCTGCTAGCTTCTTAGGCTGGAATGTGCATCCAGGTAGTTCATGTCATCAGAGGTTGTATGTATGCCTTGCTGTGTCATTCGGGTGCTTCCCGTCTGGCCAGGTCATGAAGTTCTGTAGCATGACGTGACATCAAGCTCTCAGGTAGCTTCTTCCTGAGAAGCTCTGCAGGCTATTTCAGAGGAAACATGGGGACTGAGAGGGTGGGGCTGAAGGGGGAGTTTTTCCACTGTTGTTTGAGGCACTCGTGTATCAAGTGCAAATTTTCACTTTTCAAAACTGCACTAATAAGACTAGCTCTTGTGGTTTTTTGTTTTATTTTTTGTTTTGGTCATTTTCGTTGAATTTTAGCACCAGTATCTCCAGACAGTGGCTACTCATCAGCTCATGCAGAAGCCACCTATGAAGAAGACTGGGAAGTCTTTGATCCGTAAGTGCTAACATTTGTACTGAAAATATTAAACTGATAAGTGTATGTTGATGTGGGTTTTTTTTCAATTTAAAATACTTATTTCTTGTGCAGCCTTAAATATTTGAAATATTAAGTTGGGCTACAACATTACCAGTTAAATAATGTATATACATTTCTACAGCAAAATCTGTATTCTTTTCAGATATTATTTCATCAAACATGTTCCACCACTAACAGAAGAACAACTTAACAGGAAGCCAGCTCTTCCACTGAAAACAAGAAGCACACCAGAATTTTCATTAGTTCTAGACTTGGTAAATATCTTTATAAACACATACCAAAAGCAGGGAGTATGTAGCATTTCATTTATTTTGTTTGTTGCTGAAATTAGTCATGTTTGCTTTAAACAAGAAGGCCTTGTTGAATGTTACACAATTTTTAGTATTTTTAGTTATAGTCTGCATTAAAAAAAAAATTAATAGTGGCAAGAATAGAACGCTTGCTGTATTTGTTGAATCCTGTTAACATCCTGTTCAAAAAAAAAAAGCAGTAACATTCTGACTGTCTCAAACAAAGAGCTGTCTGTCCCCATAAAGCTTTCTTAAATCCAATGTGGAAAAAAATGACATGTAGTAAATAGGAAAATTCAGCTTCATATGTCTTGCATCAAGATTGATCAAGAATTAATCTTTTAATTCTTAGAACGTTCTTATTCTTAGAGGGCACAAATCCACTTTTTAAAATATTCATAGAAAATATATCTGTCTTTATAATAATTTCTCTTAGTCTCTCTGTTTTGAAAGTTGTTTCAGACCCTGTTAATGGTGTCAGGAACATTATTTTATCATGAACAGTATCAGTTGGCCTGTCCTCTAGTGGTTGTATGAATGGATAGATTATTCAAACTGACAGATGCAGGTTTGAACTGAATGACAGGATAGCCTGCAAAATGAAAATATCTTCTTATACTTATGCCCCAGCACATAATTCTAAGTGAAATTTTTCAAAAAATGCAAGAATAATTAAATGTATAATTCATTCTAAGAATTCTTCTTCAATCTTGACAGCACTTGCACAAAAATAAATTTTCCAGACTAAATAAACCTACCTTAAAATGAGCATTAAAAATCCAGAAAACTACTTCAATTTTCAACATTCTTTTCACAATCTTTTCTTTCTTTTATACCATCTTTTATTTTTTTGATAGGATGAAACATTAGTGCACTGTAGTCTAAATGAATTAGAAGATGCTGCACTCACTTTTCCAGTTCTTTTTCAAGATGTCATTTACCAGGTAATTAGCGTGCACAGAAAAATATATACTTTCTTATTTTGTTTAACATATGAATTCCTGCTGTGTGTATTTGTTATCATCTTGTTTAAAGAGAGAGAAGTAACTGTCTGGCATTTAACAACTGTCTGGGTTATAAACTGCAAGTGTCAGATTTTGCGAGGTGGGTTATGCTGTATTAGAAATACTGTGGAGCACTGTTTATTGCCCCCACAACGTGGTAATGTCGGTCACTGATGCCAGTTGTGAACATTCGTTGTTAAAGAGCGTGTGAATGATCTTTGTAGCAGCAATCTTCAGCAGCAGCGTTTTTCCTTGCCAGCAGGTGGAGGCAGGAACACTGACAGTTCAGCCAGTATCATTTCCCAGGTACAGCTTCTCACGGACTGTTAACTTTCTTCCCTTGGCAGGGAAAACCAATCCACATTGGTTGATAGTTTCTTGCTATATAGAAGACATCTTCAGAGCCTCACATTAACTAGCTTTTGTCGCGGCTGTTAGTCTTGCTGTACGCTTTGCCAGTGCCAGTTCTACCTCTTTGCTCCCAGAGAGAGTCTGGTACTTAGAGTGATTTTTGATTGTCTTGTGGAGACTGCTAGATTTAGGTTTTTGTTCTGCTTTAAGAGGTGGTGTTAGTTGTGTGTGTTTTACATTGACATACCATAGAGGAACAAGCATGGGAAGGAGGAACTCTCTTCCAGCAACTACCAAAGATGCTGCACTGACCCAGGCTGTTGTTCTCAGGTCCTTTTGTGTGATGTACCTGGGAGTAGCAACAGCTTCCCCACCATGTAGTTCGCACGATATTGGACCCCACTGTAGTATCTTTGGAGAATGAGCCATTCATCAGGCACCTTAAAAGGACACTTGTCCAGGTATTTTTCCTGATTTTAAAAATGTTTTTTTCGCTGTTGCATATAAAACCCCTTGGAATCTGAAAAGCTGAAATAATTTTTAAACGTGGGTTTATCTTATCTCTTATTTGGTGACAGCCAAGCACAGTTTCCTCCAGGCTGAACTTGGAAGGAGCCTGAGAATTAGTTCTTTGGAGGTTCTTGACACTGCTAACAGAATCGGGAAGACTAAAGCTTCATTTTTTCCTTCCTTCTCTTAAGAGATCTCAGTATGATTTCAGTACTTTCTGTCTATAACTGTGGTCCTTCTAGCAATTGTATGTTTATGCTGAGATCTAACTGTGATTTTGACTTTAGGAAATTGAAGTCAACAGAAAGAGTGACTTACAATATTTCTAAAGCTTTATTTAACAGCATTGTACACAAGCCTATATAGCCCTTGATACAGTACAGTTACTATGTGGGTCCTGGATAAGTTTTCTCTTAGCTCTCTCTAGAGTCTGGCCTGGGTTTGCCAAGGAATAGTAGCTTCTTGCAGGCTTGAGAAAGTCAGCCACTGTCTTTGAGCACACTCTCCTGATCGCTATGTTCTGTTTTGCTGGTTTTACATCACACTAGACACTGACAAAACATTCACCTCTTGCTAGGTAACAGATAATAAGCAAGACATATTTTAAGGATACAGTTAAGTTCATCTTTAACTAGGGTATAATATGCAAAAAGACAAATAATCTCCTGTGATAAAAGTTGAAAGGAATTCTGTTGGTATTTCATACTCTTCTTAGCGTTTTTGGTCAGTGATTAGCTGTTTATCAGCTTTAAAAATGTATTTCTTTTGCTTATCAATTTGTCCATCACCTCTGGTATAGTCCTGTATTAATTTTGTATCTCCATATTTTATTTTGAAAGTAATTTCAGCTGGTAACAGAGAAGCAGACACTAGGTTGTACGAGCAAAGAAGTCAGCAAGTTACGATATATAAAGTATTGCATAATATAACCCACTGACAACAATACTAGACATGGAAGAGACATTTCTGAAGGTGTTTTCCGTTAGTATCAAAATATGTACCACTTTCACGTAGGTTTTCCAGAAATATTAGGTAATTATCTATTTATTTTTTAAGAAGGAGTAGAAGCTAGCTTAGTGCTCATTTTCCTACTGAATATCTTATCTTTCTCACATTAAGTCTGACTAATACTGGAAATGTGAACCTGGTTCATAGCATTTCAATTTTCTTACCCATGTGAAGGCATCAAGCCAGTGCTTTTGCAGTAATAGTGTGATGATAAACAGGCGCTTTCTCGAAAAGATGCTCCAGAAATGGCCATTGTAGGATACTACAACAGTAAGAATCAGACTGAGGTGGGTTCTAGAAGGTCTGTTATAAAATACAGCTAAGCTCTGTTGGCATGTGAGTCAAGCACAAGTTTCACATCCAGGAACTCAGCTCTGTTGTTGCTTGTTTCAGTGATTGTAAGTGCGGTCTGTTTTTAAAGAAAGGTTTCTAAAAATATGGGCTTGTTTGCTCATAATTTATTTCTCACAACTTATCTGGAGTTATGCAGAAGAGAAGAACTATTTAATGTCTGAGCACAGAGTAGTGTTCTGCAAACTTAAAAATTACCATGTGATTCCAGGACTGACATAGGTTTTTTTAAATCGTAAGTCACTTACACTCACTGATTTCTGTTTAAAAAAAAAAAAAAGAAGAATCTGTGAAATGGTTACAGTTGGGCTTACTTACGTCAAGCTTTTGAGACAATAAAGTTGTTTGTGTTTTCTTGATTGAAAAAAAAATCTATAAGTTATGCCAGTGTTTAAGTTTTAGACTTAGTAAAAATACAGTCTTTGCAAAGCTGAAGTTTTCTTAAGTACCATATCTGTTAAGTGCTATCTTACATCTGACTGGAAAACAAAAATAAATTTTCAGCTCTTCAACCGTAGACTTTAGACTTTGTCCTCTTTGTATTACTTTACATAATAAGATAAGCAGCTTATCTTACAAAGAAATTTATCTCTTTTTTTTTTTTCTTGGTAAAGAGGTTTTGTTCTGTCGCTGGCTTCAAGTCGCAGACATGAGATCATCTCACCCTCTGTTCCACTCAAAGGGTACCTTCCGTGCATTAGCAGGCCACAGTCAAAAGGCAGATGTTTTCAATCAGTTCTTCAGTTGAAATGCATCTGTACTGCTCTATGACACAATAATTCCCTTTGATCTTTGTGATCCTTGAAAGATGTTCTGGAACTCCATAGGTCACTTGTAGGTTATTGAATATAGTGTCACATGTATTCCATCTTACTGTCGCCAACAACGACTTAGATGCTTTATTTTGTTACTGCAGTGGAATGAGGCAAACAATGCTTGTGAATTCTGGCTCTCCCTTCTAATGAACTCCACTCTGTCTCTCAGAAATAACAGAAGAGCCATCAAGCTTTGGATCTGAAAGCCAGGAAACTTTAGTGTATCTTGGGCAGCATCCACAAAGTAATCTGGTCTTAGGTTGGGAATACTTAATTTTGGTTCAGTAGAACCTCTAGAATTGCACTTTTGCCCCTTGAAGAGCCGTGGCCAGCTACACTTCAGGCAGTTCTGTCTGGTTATGAGATGGTCTTTGTCTTGAGTCACTTAAGACACAGTCCAGTCAGAAATGATGCGGGCTTGTTTACCTGGCAAGTCCAGCCCGCTGTCAGGCCTGGGGCAAGACCCAGCTCGGTGCATCGCGTGTCTCTTGTGCGGTCTGAACTCAGGCTGTCTGCATGTGCCATCTGTCCTTGCAGCAGACTGTGTCAAGGCTATTTCAGGTAAACAGTAGGAGCACTGAGGTTAGCCTGGTATTGGTGTCTGGCATGCCCCAAGGTCAGGTGGGGTACGTGGACGCAGCTGGGCCAGGCAGGGGGTCTTGCCATGCTGCAGAGTGCTCATCCTGGAAGTGCAGTGGGTACGTGCAGCTTCACATGGGCAAGTTAACTAACCTGTCTCTGGTTTTCACCTTGTAAAATGATGGTAGAATCATCAGGTGTGGAAAGATGTTATAGGTATACTGAAATTCATTAGTGTGATTTCAGAGATTTTGACACCAAGTAGAATACATGTCTTTTGTTGGGGTTTTTTAATGCATGAAAGGAATGTTTCCTTCCAATTCCACCTTCAAAGAATTAAAGTCCTGTGTATTGGAAACAAGGAGGACATTGAATGACAATTTTGATTTTGCACATTTAGGTTTTATTGCCATTGAAATAATGGGATATGATGATCATTTGGGGGGGAACAACAAACAAAAAAACCCCACCAAAAATCTTTGAGAGGGCTTTTCATATATGTTATTCATTTATAAGTATAAGTCACTTTGAAGTAGATGATATCATGTATCTCTGTTGACAAACTTTAAGTCATTAAAAATGGTGAAAATTATTATTAGACTTCTATCTATATTTTCAAAAATTATCTTTCATGTTAGATCTAATCATTGGATTGATGGATATGTTTTGTTCTACTTTGGTTACTTAATTCTTCTACTTTGGTTACCTGGAGTGTGTCAGCTCATCATAGCTCAGTGTAATGATGTGGTTGCCTTATGTTGTGCCAGAGTGTCACAAACCAGTAAAGACAGAGCGGTGAATCTGCCATCGATGTCATTGTTGAATTATGTATGTGTGTGTGTAAGCTGTAATTAGAAATACCATATTCTACAAAGAAATTATTTTCCCTGGATTTCTTGTTTGCATTCACATGTTATATTCCTAGAGAAAGATTAAGATAGATATTATATTAAGATAGACACACACTTAAAACTATGTGGCAGTAATCTAAAATAGAACACGTTACAAAGATGCTGCAATTATCCACAGGCTAAACAAACTAAAAAATAAACCAGAAAGAGTGTGCACATGTGAGGAGCCCAAGCAGCCATAACTGTTCTCTGATCCAGTTGAATGATTTTTAAAATTCTTTTAACTGGCCATTGTGACCAACATAATTCAATCCAGATTTAAAAGGAACAATAAATTACACAGAAAATGTTTTTCTTTATATTAGTGGCAGTTGAAATATTGACAGATACCTTGGCTTACTGCTTTGGTTGCCAGGAGAGTTTGTAGAAGAGATGTTGAAGAGACTGTTTCTTAAATGACATCTCTGTTTCTTCCATAACAGAGAATAGGCTTGTTAATTTGAAATCAAGCTCTTGAACAAAACTTAGAACCAAGTATCATCCTCTTTACCTACCATTATTAGCAACTGTTATCTTGTGTGCAGTGAAAACATTCGATATCCTTTCTGTGACTTACTTTTTTAGTTTTGAAGAGAAAGATTTAGGTCACAATAAAGTAAATATTTACTCAGGAAAAATGACATGAACAGAATAATCCTTTTGCCATTTGCAAATTAAAACTTACCTTCCTTTAAACTCTGCGTTACAACTACGGAGGTTGCTGGCTGCGTTATGTGCTTGCTAGACAGAGAGCAAACGTTCAGAGTGAACAATTTGCCCTGAATCTACAATCACAGACAACTTGAATGTTAGTTAACGTCTGGTCACCTGGAGACTCTGCATTAATTCATTACATATGTTCTTGTGGTAAGGTAAACATGCCATCTAGTCTTTGAGCAAAACTTCACTACCTTATTATGGCAAGATGAGGTGTCATTTTCACAAAGATTTTAGTGCCGTCAGAAGACATTGTGTGAAGACATGCTTGTCAACTCCGTATTTAGAAAGTTGGCTTTTCAGTAATTATCTTGGTTAAATGCAGCCCAGAAACCTGTCAAGCACTGGCTGCAGTCTCTCCAAACCGTTCTTGATAGCCGATTTGAGGAATACTTACTTGCTTGCCTCCAAATGTGGGTTTGCCAGAATGCAAAGGGAAGTAGACATTGTCTGCATAGTCAACAAATGTATCTTCACATGCCAGAAGTAGAGAGATCCTATTACCAGACGTGATCAGATTGTCTGATTTGGTGATTGCTCCTAGTGGAAAAAAAAAGAATGAAAATTGGTCACTCTGCAAACTTAAGTCAGAACTTCAGACACTTTAAGAAAGAAACAAATAAAAGCCTTACCAAATTCTAAGCTAAGTAATGAAATTCACATTGGTTTATAAATATGTGCTTCCTTTAAAGGACAAAGATATATTGTAGCATGTGCTAACAACATGAAATTTTGTATTCACTTAAACTATTCCCCTTTTTTTCCCTTCTGGTCACTTGGTTGTGTCCACATATAAATTTGATACAGTTCAGTGTAAGTAATACAAAGCCTTTGTGGATATTTACTGTGATTCGAAGGTAAATTTAAGCCTATTCCTGACTGGCTGTTAAAAAGTTGATAAAGCTGAAATTACCTTGGTTGAAATTAAAAGAAGTTCGGTACACTCCCTTCTCTTTCTGGATATTTTAGTAACTCTTTCCTCAAAACTCTGTAATCCTATATGTGGGCAATCTCTGAACCAAAAAGAAAGGTAAGCAGAGCATAACGTTGTCATTGCCACCCCTTGGCATGTGTCATCACTGCTGGTTTAGGTCAAGTCTAGATCCGTGCCAAACACCACACCAGGTGATCATTCAAATGTAAATTTGAACGTTGTGCCACAGGAATAGAATAGTGCTTGATATGTGCCCTCACATCTGCCGTGGTGTTGGGCCATGGCCCTGAAGCTACAGATTTACACATATGTTTCCATGTGAGCCCAAGTCTTCTGTTTTGAGTTAAATCAGAGAGAGATGCAGAAGTCTCCTAACTAGGTATCTCTTCTCATGAGTCTACGTTTTTTTACAGGGAATAATTTATGTATGTGTGCAGTTCTCTGCCGGTGGAATTTGAATTTATGGAAATTTGAAAACAGCTGAAGCGTTGGGGGGGGGGGGGGGGGGGGGGGGGGGGGGGGGGGGGGGGGGGGGGGGGGGGGGGGGGGGGGGGGGGGGGGG
>JANHGO010004992.1:0-23834 GCA_024606505.1 Aquila spilogaster
GCAGTATGGAGTTCTCTTCTGAGAGCCAGGTACCCAGAAATTCAGCAGCCCACGGAACTGGAGCATTAACCCTTTAACTCCCAATACATTACATGACGTTATGATGTGGAATACCAATAATAAAAAATCATAAAACTATGACAATATTACCATTCATTTTACAATAATGTTAATATGTAGACAATTGTATGTTACTTTGGGGGTGTGCTTTATCTGGATACGGATCTGATCTGTGGTAAAATACTGGTAGTAGGGAAGTTATTACAAATAAGATGCTGTCTTTTTTTCTGTTAGGAGTGTCTGGTAAGCTGCATCTGATAAACTTGAGGTAAAAGCTACTGTGTAAACTTTATGCACATCAGATATGGTCCTCTAATATGTGCAAGGGTGAATTTAAAAAAACAAAACAAAACAAAAACCCCTCAAATCGCAAATGGGTGGTTACTGCTGCATTATTTGTTCTGTGTTCTAGTGTGATTAGCTCAGTGACAATAAATACATTTTCTTGTGCTAACTTAGGCCACTTCCTGATGAACCCAAACACATTAAATGCAAACTAGAAGGATCAAACACACTACAGCTGGGGGAAGAGCTACAGGGTGAAATTGGTGAGTATTTGCGTATTCTTCATTTTATTGTAAAATACGTTTCTGTTTCCTTGCCAAGAGCAAGATGATCCTGAACCTGGGCCAGGACAATCCCAAGCACAGATACAGGTTGGGCAGAGAATGGCTTGAGAGTAGTCCTGAGGAGAAGGATTTGGGGGTGTCAATTGATGAAAGATTCAACATGAGCCAACAATGCATGCTTGCAGCCCAGAAAATCAACCATATCCTGGGCTGCATCAAGAGAAGTGTGACCATCAGGTTGAGCGAGGTGATTCTGTCCCTCTACTCAGCTCTCGTGAGACTCCACCTAGAGTACTGCGTCCAGTTCCCCAACACAAGGACATAGAGCTGTTGGTGTGGGTCCAGAGGAGGGCCACGATGATGATCAGAGGGCAGGAGCACCTTCTTTACAGGGACAGACTGAGAGAGTTGGGGCTCTTCAACCTGGAGAAGAGAAGGCTCTGGGGGGACCTTCTAGCAGCCTTGCAGTACTTAAAGGGGGCCTACAAGAAAGCTGGGGAGGGACTTTTTATAAGGGCATGTAGCAACAGAATAAGGGGAAATGGCTTTAAACTAGAATAGGGTAGATTTAGAGTAGATATTAGTAAGAAATTCTTTACTGTGAGGGTGATGAGACACTGGAACAGGTTTCCCAGAGTGGTTGTGGATGCCCCCTCCCTGCAAGCATTCGAGGCCAGGCTGGATGGGGCTTTGAGCAACCTGGTCTAGTGAGTGGTGTCTCTGCCTGTATAGCAGGGGGATTCTAACTAGGTGATCTTAAAGGTCCTTTCCAACCCAAGCCATTCTATGATTCTAAAATCTTAAAGACTGAAACAGCAGTCAGATTATTTCAAAGGCATTGCCTTCAAAATGAAGTATTTTAAAGTTAGCAGCTTAGCCTAAGAAAACTACCATGTTAAGGGATCGGTCTTACTGTTCTTCAGTTTCTGAACATGACTGCTTCAGACTTTGTGAAATTTAAGAAATGTTTAGATGATTCAATACTGGCTTTTTATTTTGTTGTTTTTTCTTTTATTTATTTTGGTATTTGTGTTGCTGGTGAAAAATTATTTGTATCTCTTTTCTTCTTCAGGTAGTATGCAGTGCTTTAACTATTCTGCATGTGTCAATTACTTCTAATAAACATGAGACATTTTAAATAACTTCTAGAGATTAAGAGTTCTTATGGTATTTTAGGACATTAAAAGATTGTGTTTGAGCAAATACAAGTACATTGAACACACTATCTTAAAGGCTAAAAATTAAAAAAAAAGTCTTAAAATTGAAAATTAACTTTATAGCAATAAGCAATCTTAGTCAAAAAGGAAGTGGGAAGCACAAATATTTGTGTATTCTGAGTAGGTAGATTCAATTTTTATACTGAATTTTGATGTGAGGAGAGGAGGCATTATCAGCATACACATGTAATATATTGTCAGTGTCGCACACAGTGATGTGACAAGAAGTGATGGGCACAAACTGTGCAGGTGATGGAGCATTGGCACAGGCTGCCCAGAGGCTGTGGGGTCTCCTCCTTGGAAACCTTCAGAAGCCACCTGGCCATGGCCCTGGGCACCCTGCTCTGGGTGGCCTACTAGAGCATTGAGAGGGCAGGGAGTGCCCACCGCAGTCATTCTGTGAGTCTGTGATACTCATGTAAGTTTTCTATATATCGTGTGTGTATATTATGTACATTCATATTCTGTTTGTTGCATAATGTTTCATTAAAGCAGCTGACGAAGTATGCATCTTAGTTGTTTTAATAAATTATGTTCTTTTTAACAGATATAATGATCACAGATCAGTATGGAAATCAAGTTCAAACAGTGACATCTGCATGTATAAGTTACCTAGGAGTTGCAGGACCTGGACTTGATAAATCAAATTTGCAAATAACTTGGCAGGTAAATAATATGCTATGTATTTTATTTCTGTATGGCCTATGTGTGGTAATTTCTCTTAAATCTTTCTGTCAGAATTTCACCAAAATTGTGCAAAGATAGTGAAATTAAATGCTAGGTGGTAAGCATTACTAAGATAACGTTAAATTCTTAGGATTCCATTCTAAGGAATACAGTGGCATCTGTTAAAAACCTTATCACTCTTGCAGCTGTACAACATGACAGTCAGGGCACTTTAAGCTAGAGTTAGGTTTGCTTTTGTTTCCAGTCCATAGTTCTGTACCTTTTCTTCTTTGTAGTCTTTTCTTTTGTCTGTTTTTTGTTGTTGTGGTGGTGGTGTGGGTTTTGTTTTGTTTTAAATGGTGGCTTAATTGATTTTACAATCCTTTGAAGAATTAATGATATTTTCTGCCGTAGTTGAATTTAAAATGTGTTCTATGCTTTTTAAAATGCTAAATGTAACTAAATTATGCATAGTTTTTGCATTGAAAAGCAAGGCCCTGAGAAATGCTTAAGTCTGAAAATGATCATTACTTACATAAGAAGTCCATTTAAATTAAGAATAGAACTTGTATTTAATTTTTAGTTAGAAACAGTAAATAGTGCCTAGTACGCATAAATATTAAAATACAGTAGTAAAAAAATGAAAAAATATACTTCCCTTCTTCTGTTCTTGATAAAATTTTATTTTTATTTCTCAATAGGAAAGTACATCTACAATGAGAGTCAAAGGTATCCGATTTAAACCTTGTGTACTTGGAAGCAAGGAACTGTGCTTTGCTTGGCGTGAATTTTCTGATTTTCTCAGAGTAAATTTAACTGCAGGATCACCTGCTAAATTGCAAATTGTGGATTGGCCAGAGTTAGAAAAGGTAAGTCAAACAGCTTTTGTCTGAGAGGGGAGGAAAACAGAGGTGACTGGTGAGCAAGTCTTTTATTTACAGAGCTTTTGGAGCGCAGGATGCAGAGATGAAAACAGATGAAAACATAGACTTCTTAATGTGATTCTTCTGAAAACCGTCAGAATATGACAGCTCTAGAGATATTTATTTTTTTATTTTGTTAAGGACCACATTACATGAGTAAAATTAATTATTTTGTAAGCCAATTGCATAAGCTTGTTTTAAATGGGACAGTAAATGTGAAGGATTTTTCATACAATAGCTAACTAAATGCATTAACTTTTAAAATTAAATTTACTTTAGGATGAACTAACTCATGTATCTGTTCATAATGCTGTATTCCTTAATTATGTCTTAAATTGTTTTTCCTGTCCCATTCACCTTTCTGCACAACGTTTTTCTTTTCTATAGTGCAGCAGTTTTACTACAGGCTGGATCTACTGTTTGCCAAAGATACTATCTTTATTGATAGAAATGGTTGACAGCTCATCTCTCCTTTACTTGTTACTGTTAGATGTAGGAAGACAACCTCAAATTTATTTCCAATTTTTTTTTAAGTGCTTACAGTCAGAAAATGGAGTACAGTACTTTATCAGGTGGAGATTTTTGAACTACCCTTTTTTTGTTTGTCTCATTCAAGTGATGATGCTAAGTTGCAGCAGAAAGTAAAATAGGTGAGTGGAAGCAGGCGAAAAGATTGGACGGTTGGGAAAATGAGGAAGAAAACTTCTGAAAAAAGTGGAAAACCAAGGGGAATGTCCATTTTTACTCTCTAGAAGGCTGTCAAGGTCTATCAGAAGACAAAAAAGTTTTAGGCCTTTCGCTCCTTCTGCAATTAGGAAACTGTGCATAAGTCTCTTCAGAAGTGTGTCTTTCCTTTGAGTTGTGTCAACATGAGTGACACATTCAATCAAGCCATGCGTTTTATAATGACAAGATTGTAAATGGAAAAACTCTAGAAATGCCTTCAAAAAATTCTACAATTCTGACATAATTGATCTGTTATAGGAGGCAAATAGTATGGAAAGGACACAAGCTATTGTTTTGGGTATTCCTGATATGCTACAAATGTCTAATGTATCTGAAACAGAACAGAATAATGCATTTGTGCATTTTCCAGCCTGTTGCAGTGATTAATGGTAGAGAATTGCTGAAGCCTCTTGTTGTTCAACTGTGTGATCAGTGGGGAAATCCATCTCCTGAACCTAATGTCAAAATCAGCCTTACAAAGAGTAGCAACCTAAAGGTAAGCATAGGTCTTTCTTTATGAAATTTTGTTCACATAACACTGATTGGTGTTGTCTACATTTTCTTCTTTATTGTTAAGACATTTTCGAAAAAAAATGAGTGAAGAATGTATTGTAAGGATGCATAAGAATAATCTCGCATGATAGTAATTTCAGTGAATAATGTAAACAGCTCCCAGAACAGATTCCTCAGTTCCCTTTTTTTGTAACAGTCACAAACATAACAAAATTCCTATAGTCTGGTATCCAAGTGTAATTAGTCTCCTTTCTTAATCTTCTGCTCAACCTTTCTGCAAGTTCTGTGTGCATTCCCCACTTATCTGAGGTGACTTAATAACAATAATGACATCTTCCGAAGTGGCAACCAAATCATTTTTATCTGGTGGTTCTTTTTATTGTGATTCCTGAATGTATGATTGGTGGTCTGTACATAAACTAATCAGCTGTTCTGCTCCTCGTTTGATTATCTGTGAGAAGAGCACTGGCAGTATAAACCAATTTAAGACAATCTCATTGTCTTAGTGCAATTCCTAACCCATAGTTAAGCAGTTACTCTTCTTTCTGTGAGTGTCGGATGACCTGCACATTGGTCTATGCAGAGAAAGGAGTTTGATAGCATTCTTAATTCATTAACATTTTCCCCAGTTCAGCTATACTACTATTACTTTTCTTTATTGTTTTTCTTATTCTTAATTATATTGTTTATTATTATTCAAGACACTTCTTTACATCTTGAAGGTTTTTGTTCTATCTCTTACCGTAGAAGTTTGGCTAATAGCTTAGAATTTTTTTTAGCTTACCCCCCCAGTGCCTTTATGAAGGCAGCTGCAGCTCTCTGAAGCTTCTGGTTACAATTTTCTTGAGAGGGCATACAAACTTGACAGTAATACACTGAGGTTATGGTGCCTAATCAAAGAGACTTTGTGGTGATATGCTGTATTTTCAAACATCATGCCTTCTTCTAAGGAAGACTAGCAACATGGCTTAGAAAGTCTGCATGCCCTTCATCCACATTCGTTGAGTTCAGCAGCAGTGGTATGATTTCTGAGTGATATTGTCATATGTTAGTGGAGCAACAAGCTGCATATTTGCTTAACAGACATTAGGTTGGTATTCATGATTATCTTGGAGAATGTCTTTGGAGAGCCACAGAATCGTAGGGTCTGGAAGGGGTCTCTGAGAATCATAAAATCCAATGCCCCTGCTAAAGCAGGTGCACTACAGTAAGTTGCAGAACCGTCTTGCCTTGGCATTTCAAATAGTGTGTGCACAGTCTCCCAAAGGTTTTGAGAAGCTTTGGAGAACTGAAATTCTCAGATGAGCTGTCCTCTTACATTTCATGACTTATCTTCTAAGTCTCCTAGACCTGATTGCAGTATGCATTTTCTGTACTCCATTCTTTATGCCATGGGTCCAAAACTAAATGAGTGTGTCTCAGGAGTAAAATCCCCAAACTCCTACGTGCAACCCAATAGTGGAAATGCACAAAACACTAGTTTCTGTGATGTACAGTAGTGTCAAATATGAAATGATTTTGCTAAATCAGATGTAGTCTTCAGAAGAGTATATGAAATGTCTGACAATTTTCTTAGCGTTTCTAGAAAATGAAAATATCCTTACAGTGCTACCTTCCATTTGAACCGTTAAGCACACATTTTTTTGCCATTGCCCTTCTGTGATGACATGGTAGGATAAATTCATGCTTTCATAACTGATCCATTATCTTAATTTTTTTTTTTCTTAAAGTAGTTTCATTCATGTAAATTACTGACATGAGATTTGGGAAAGAAAATGATTTTGCAAGAGGATTGCCCGCTTCACCTATTCCAAATACTTCATTTTTTTGTGTGTAAGACTAGACATTTAGTCATCCAAAAGTTTATGCTGAAATAGAAAAGGGGAGGCAATTTGATACCAAATGCTATTCAACAACAAACCTTTGCATGATATTGTTGTGTTGTGTCATCAATGTAAAAAATTGATTTCCCTCTTTAGAGAGGAATTCATTACACAAGAACTCAGAGTGTGTCCATGGCTTCCTATGCTGTCCTCTAAACTTTAAAGCTACTATCTGAGGTTCTTCTGATACATTGACAAGGTATTTCTTAGGTAAGGCTAAGACAGCGTACATGCCCATTTTCAGAAGAAATAGCTTCTCCATACTTTTAAGAGTGTGTTAATATTCTCTGAAATTTACCTCCTGTTTCTCTGAGAGGATAGATTTTCTAAATCTGAGATCCTGGCATCCATAATTTCAAAATTCTCTGGTTCGTAGGGAAAGTGCAGTCATAGCTTCTCTGCTGTTTAATTTGCAAGGACAAGTGTGACTTAGTGGTACTGTCAATCATAAGATTTCACTTTCCGTGCCAGGGGAGTGAGTGTGGCAAAGACAGAGAGCATGCAGAAAGTGCACCTTGAGGAACACCAGTGAGTAATGGGGAACTATTTTGTAATCATGAGATTCAGCCAGAACTCCTTTAAGTCAGTAGGAGAATTTCCACTGACCTCAAAGAAAGTAGAGCCAAACCTGATTAAACCTGGATGAACAGGAAATGTGTAAGGCATTTGTGTTGTTACGCTAAAACAGCACTGAGAAGAAGTTCCTTAGTGTTTGGTTAAGTTCCATTTCTTTTGGTGTAGAGATTAGCTTTTGTTTGTCACTGAATATTGATTAGTGAGGTACCATTTCTCACTTGTAACACTTTTCTCTACATTATCTAGCAATCTTACTTCTTTTGACAGTTTGTCTAGAATGGGGAAAAGGGAAGATAGATACAGATGCTTCTGTTGTTTTTACTGAATTTTAATCATTGTTTAATTTTTGCTACCCAGGAACCTCTGCGCAGACTGGAAAAGCACTGAAAGGGAATAAACAGTTTGCAGGTTTTAGAATCTGAAAACATACTCATATTAATATGTGTTATGAATGACATGATAGTATCTGTAGATGTTAAAGAAATAACAGCTATTAAATATTTAAACCTATTAATGAGTGAAAATATCCTAGTTCAGGTAAAGTGAATGTCTTCAAAAACTGGCAGAGAAATTCTGAAGCATCTTAATATTGTATTCATAATAGTGTATCTTTCCCTAATTTAGAGTGCAAAAATTCAAAGCAGGTATTACGCAAATGGAAAGACAGTATGTAGGCAAATGAGATATGCGCTTTATTCTAAGACTTGATACTACTTCTGTCTCATTGAAAGAATAAAAAATATTTTTTTTGACAGATTGTTCCTTCAAACCAGCAGCATAAAACAGATGACAATGGTAGGGCTAACCTGGGAATTATTAGTATTCATGCACCTAGGTAAGTAGTGAAAATTATGTGGAAAAATTGAATTCTGAAATGTCGCTTGCTAGATATATTAAAGCTGCGCATTTCATAACATATCTACCAGGAAATTGTCTAGAGATAAGGTCAAACATTTTTTTATTTAGATGCAGGTGGAAGGCCACATAGTGAGCTTTAAGAAATTAAATGCTTAACTAAGTAAAAACGAATGGCTTCTGCTTTCTTCTTCTAAGAAGCTGCTGCTATAATTTTCTGAAGGCTAAGTTTCCTCGTCATAGTAAAACACAGCTTATAATTGCCAGGCTGTACCTAGTGTATGTGTAAGTCATTTAAAACATATGAGGTTTACAGCCTTTGAGTGACCAGAACTAAACATCATGCTTTTGAAATAGGAGCATGTTTTAGGAATATTGAAACTCCACTTCTTCTAGGTGCTAACCAGTGTTTGAAGGATTAGGTAAATAGTCCAAAAGAATTTTAGTGAGGAAAAACAGAAAGGAAACCAAAAATATTTTCTTATTTGCAGTAGAAATAATGAAGTCTTATTTCCTGCAAATCTGTGTCCTGTATCTCTTGCTTTTTCATGTCAGTCTCTCTAGATCCACTTTACACTCACATGTCCTGTTTGACTTTTCAAATTCATTATTTCTTTATTCTCCTCATACTTACAGTTCTGCTACTCTCTTCTTGTATCCCTGAAATTTGCTTGATAACACTGGAGTTTTTTCCTGCATCTTCTTGTTTTGTCTTGCTGCTTAAGCATGATTCAATACAAGTTATAGCTAGTTTGGGGTTTATATGATTTTTTTTTTTTTTTTGGAGTATATAGTAAACCCATGTACTGAACAGAAAGATTATTTTTCCCATAAAGAAGAAAATGACTAGGGACTCTTTCTTTTAGCCACTTACCATTTTCTAGAAAGCTGTAGGGGAATGATTAGTGTTTCGCATTTCCATTTCCTCAGTTGTAGTAATTCGGCTTTTTTACACGTTCCTTCTGGCCACTTAAGATTTTGGTCCCTCTTTTAACTTTTAAATCAACTGGTCAGTCTCAACTGGAAATATATTGAGATGGAACAGCCTGAACTTTGTTTTCTTAGGTAAATGAGTTGAAAGCTATTTTTTTTTGTTTCTTTTTTCTTAGTGAATGCTCAAGAACAGGAATTTGTAGGCATAGAATCGTAGCATATCCCATGTTGGAAAGGCCCCATAAGGATCCTCAAGTCCAACTCTATGCAAACAACCACTCAAAAATCATACTATATAACTGAGAGAGTTGTCCAGATGTTTCTTGAATTCTGGCAAACTTAGTGCCGTGACTACTTCCCTGGGGAGGCATGCTTTCATGAGACACAGATCTAAATAGTTTTGAGTAATTATAGACAATATTTCCATTTAAAAAATCTAAAATATCGCTGGTACCAGTTAAAGATTTTAAGATTTTTTACTGGCTAACAGGGACCAAGAAGTACAAGTTAATCTAGTGACTACTGTAGAAGGGTTTTATGGATATCGTAGGAAAAGTCTGTTGAGTGTTTTGTTACAAGTACTTAAGGTAATCCTGAAGAGAAATACTGATTAAAAGTTGGTAATGCTTATTTCATAAGAACTTTACTTAGAAGACCAGATTGGCTTTAGTAGCGTAGAAGCTAGCACTAAGTGCTTTTTCTTCTGAAGTATTTTATGCTAGTTAATATTTTTGCATTCATACCTACAGGAGTTCATCATATAACAATATTACCATGTTTGTAATGTTCACAATTTGGTGACTGGTAAATTAGTTATCAGTATCTTACTGGCTGCTAGAAACTGGTGTGTTCAGTGGCAGCACTCTACCATTTTAGCATAATCAAAACTGACTGGAGAATACAGCCAGCATGCAGTTATTACATAGCAGCGAAGTCACTATGTCCTAGCAATGCTGGATATGTGTTAAACACGTTCTCCCTTTGGAAACTGTCAAAGCAGATTGCTCATTAGGCAGCATTTTAATTAGTTATACTTGCTTTCTACCGTACTGTCTTTTGCAACTTACAGCTGCTGCAGTTGCCAGCATCTCACAGATAGGCAATGAAAGGATCAAATTAATCAAGTACTAAAAATTAAATTTAATAAGCTACTATCCTAAGGATATCTTAAAACTGTGCTTTTACTTGATTCATGTTTCTAATTTCACCTTAACGCTTCTGTTTTTTCTCCCCTTTACTACTGATATCTTGAAATTCTTTTATGATTTTGTTTTTTATGCTTCCATGTACATGATTCAGATTTTAGGTTTGTTGATAATTGTCTTTTCAGAAGAGATTTTATAACAGCTTTTATGATTTCTTTATATTTCAGGGGAGAACACACTTTACAGCTTAGAGCTTCATACAACAAGATTGCATTAGATTGTCCTATTATTATATTAAATGTCCTTCCTGATCCTGACAAGCCTGTCCGCTTGAATGTTAAATATGACAAAAATGCTTCTTTTCCAGCAGGAGGTACCTTTCCTGGTAAGTATAAGAATTCTTTGATAGAAACCAGTCTTCCGAGGAGATCAGATCTCTAGCTACCAGTATTTTTCCATGTAAGCAGACATTAGAATACTAATTCTGCTCATTCTCAAGGTATTCTTATTTGCAATTTTATAAATAAACCCAGGACTTCCATTTCACACAGCTTAAGGAACGGAAGACTAACTTGGCTGCTTTCATGAGAAAGCTAAAAAATGAGAAGCATGTGAATGAAAGTAACTGTCATACTTCTTCATGTCTTCCATTGTTACAGTGGAAATGGAAGCTAACTTGAAAAAGGCTTTCACTTTGCAGACAACATGGAAGAGTGTGCTTTTTCAGACATCACCAGGTTTACAGTACTTGAAGATTTAAGAGTAACAGGGAAGTAACTAATACATAAAATATATCTTTTTCAAATGTAGTATTTGCAGTATAAGTCGACCAGGGAGGAAGGAAGACAAGTTGACAACTTCTTCAGGAGTTAAAATCGTAAATGTGATATTACATTTTGATTATAAAATCAGATATTAAATTCCTTATTAATGGTCTTATATTTAATTAGCATCCTAATTAATGGATTTGCTGGTGAACTCAGGTACACCTGTAATCATGCTTGAATTTTTTTAACACATCAAAGCACAATTCTTCCTTAATGTACAAAATTCAGTTCTGTTTGAATAGTGCAGCTTCAGTTATATGCTTGAAAGCTACCTGTAGCTGTAGTGTCTAAGCATTCAGTTAGCATTTACAACTAGAATGGTTGCTTTCTTCTATCTTATATTGCTTTTCTTTTAGACTGCTTAACTTTCTGTGGAGTTTATAGGAAAAGCTAACTTATTTGAATTGGGATTTTAAAAGACCAATATTTCGACTGTAGAATCAGTCAATAGGAAATGGAGGAGTAAAATCTGTATATCCTACTACTAAGTATGTCATAGTAGGTGTAAGAAATAGCCAAACTGATTAAGGTTCTTATGCTGAGTCCTTTTTATTACAGTGTGGCTAGTAGATGGGGGAAAATGGTAGCAGTTTGTGCCTTTTTATCCAGTAGTTCGATGTCTAAAGCACTTTTGAAAGAAGAGGGAGATATGGATTTCCAGTTCTTGAAGAAGGAAATCAACTATTTAACCAGCTAGTGATTGTTCTTTTGTAAGAGCAAGAAGCAACCTGGCTTGCTTTTAATAAGTATGATAACCTGGGAAAGACAGACTTGAATTTAGTGGGGATTTTTAAGGACTTACTGAATAAAGCAGGTGCTTTGTTGTTGCTTTTTCCCTAAGTAACAATTGTTATCTGATCTAACTGTGGGACGAGGGACGATTTCCATGCCCTGTTTCAATTTTTTGTTGCTTGGGTTTCATTTTAAATGTGGGTTTTTTTGTGTTTTTTTTTCCCCTAGGTAGGAGCAAGATCTAGAAATTCATCAAATTTGGTCATTTTAATTTTGAAAAAAAGAAAAAAAAATCCTAAATAATTGTCTTTTTTCATTTTGCAGATTTTATGGTTAGTGTTCTTTCTGAAGATGACAGTATTATCAAAAATATTAATCCAGCACGTATTTCTATGAAAATGTGGAAAGGACAGGGCAGCGGAATTAGGATACCAACTGATGTAAGTCATCAAAACGTTTTCAAAATGGATATCAAAATGTTGACATAGGACAAAGATTTTTATAGTGGAAATTTGTACATATTTGACTTAGATCAGTATCCTGTTCTAGATTTTAAATAACAGGAATTATTTTTCAGTCATATTTGACAGTCTGCTGTGTTACAAGTTGTCAAGACTATTCAAATATCAGTATGGTAGTATAGTAAGTATAGAAATGCTTCTACTCTGCAGAAGCTGAATAATAACAGGGGGCTTATTAAAAGTTGAGACCCTGAAACTGCACAAAAGAGAATCCCAGGATTAGGCGTATGAAAGTAACATCTGAATTATAGGTAGCCTCATTGAATTACTGTGCGCTCTCAGTACTGTGAGGGCTGCTCCGAAAAAATGCTTCAAGTTTTACTATGTTGGCCCGTAACATCAGAGGCAGATGTTGGTGGTATGGCAGTAGATGCTGAACCTTCCCACCTCTATTCCATTACATTTTAATTGCTGTGCAACAAATGGCAACAGAGGGGCAGTCAAGGAGTGTCACTGAATTCTTCCACATGGGATAGATTGCATCCATTGTCATTCATCGATGCTTGCTGAACATTTACAGTGACCAAACAGTGAATGTGAGCACAGAGATGTGGTGGGTGGTGCATTTCAGCAGAGGCAGCAGTGACAGTGTATTACTTTCTGAGTGACCTGCATTCAAATCATAAAGACTTGACAGCATATTACAAGCAAAGTACTTTCGAGTATGTAATGTTGTTTATTTATTTATTTATTTTTGCATCCTTTCAGGTTACAGCGTTTAGCTGTAGTAAAGTGAAGGATGACAAGGAAGATGGCTTCTTTTATTTCAGGTATAGCAGCACTTAATTTGTAATTACTGATGCAGCTTATTGTGTGTAGTTTTTGATAACAATTTGTTAAAGATTTAGTGTAATGCAGTGCTATGAAATGTATTAGCATGTTGTGATGAGTATGAGAATTGTATTCTTCGCAATATATAATTGACACTTGTTTTAATCTTGACACTTGTTTAATTCTTTAGAATTGCAAGTTAGACAAAACAGATTCAAGTCTGATTAAGCACATTCTGTAGCTGTTAGTCGTGAACCATGAGTTTGCTCTTGTCAGCTTAGCAGTCTTTCAGTCAGAGGTAGTGTCTTAGAGGACAGGCAGTAGAACTAGAGTTCATGTCATGCTGATGTCTGGTTGCCACATTCCTTATACATCTCTGTCTGGCAGACATGCTATGGGATGGGATAAGTTGAATAGTTGGAGTCTTGGTTGCTACTTCAAGCTGTTGCCTCCAGATTTTAGACTTCCCTTCTGTTTTTAGAATGCAGATTTTAAGATCACCTGTAGGCAGCAGATACCAGTGTTACACAGCTGGTCCTGGTACTTCTATCAAAAAAACAGAGGAACCTTGTTTTCCTGGGGAGCAGGTTAGGTGAGGCTGAAATCCAAAGTTCTGACTCAGCTTGATGCACAGTGTAAATTTATCACCATCTGTAATTTCCTTTGTTCAACCTCACCAACATCCATAGCAGGTTGTTTACAACTCAGTAATGCAGTTAATGCATCCTGACAAGGCAGATGCTACTTTAAGACTTAAACCTGAATAAAATGTAGAAAAGAAAGTAGAACTGTGCTTGCTCTATATGATGTACAAAAAAAGCCATGCCCCAATCTACAGATAGATAACAGTTGAGATTAGATTAACTATTTCTGGGAATCTTGCACCTTACTCTTTTTCGAAAAAATTCAGAGGAAACAAATTGCTTGCTGTTACTGACAAAACAGATAAAATGTATGTTGAAAGCAAGAATCGTCTGAGCCGATTCAAGATTGTCACAAGTCATAATCTCAGAACATAGTCTGAGTCTTGGTTAGAAACTGTTTGCACCTCCTCAAAGGTTTATAAGTATTTATAAGTCACTTCTGTCTATTGTGTTCATTGGAAGACTGTAGCAGTCATCCAGATAGTATGTGGCCTTCCTTGCTAGGTGAAGTTGTGTTTCTATCCACAGAAATGCAGGCATCTGTCTTTCCTTCATATTTTGATGTTAGGGATTCTCTCTCAGTATGCTCAACCTTGACCGTTGGTGATGACCCAACCTTGTACAATTTCTGAGTAGCAGAAGGAATCAATAGTCTACTCAGATATTGTGTAAACTCAAGCCAAATGATTGAATTTTGAGAGGACTTGTTGTGGTGGAAGATCTAAATATCTCTACATTCCATGTCAGTAGCTTTATGAGAATTCATTGGATTCATTGTGGATACAGAATAGACTTCTAAATAATGGGGCCATAACAAACGTCCTGTCGATTGCTAGAGGCAGACTCTTGGAGGCAACGTTCCTCATCCAGTTTTCCAAAAGACTTATTCTAGAAATGTTCTTGAGAAACTTTTGTGGCCTTCTTGTTGAAGGTTACTATGGAGGAGTATTACATATGTCATACCTCCTTAACAGAATTCTACGCAGTTAGAAAGACTGCTCAAAATTTGAATTGCTTGCATACTCATGTACTTGTCACTTCAATTTTTGTTTGTGTTTTGTTTTTTGATTACTTTAGGGATAAAGTGATTCCAGAGAGAGTGGGCACTTACAGTATCCAGTTTACTTTTGCAATGGATAAGACAAACATGCTCAGCAGTGACCAGGTTTGAAAGCATAATTAATTACATGTAGCCAAGAACATGTAATAGAGAACCATCAAATACTATGAGACTGTGCAAAAAATTACACTTCTGTACACAGAAATTTGGGAGGGTAACAGAACTTCATAATTTGTAACCTAGTAGAACTGCTTTATGATAATCCTAAATTTACTTCAAGACTGTCAGTAAATTTCATGTGCATTTGTTTTAGTATTTTTTGAGCAACTGCTGTGTGTAGGTGAATTGCCATGAATTCTGTCAGACTTCATTTTGGTTTGTTTTATTTTATTCCTCTTCCTTTTCTGATAGATTATAGTTGAAGTTGTACCTAATGACCCAGTACGCTTGTTACCTGATTCTTTACCAGCTACTCCAGCAGTTTCCAACGTTCGAGCAATCGCTAGCCGTACACTGGTCAAGGATTTATGCCTCCACATAATGGTAACTATACTTCTACACAAAATCATTATTAAGGAAATGGCTAAAAATGAGTTGATTTTTGCTGCAAGGCATTGCTACTGCTTTCTGTTTTAACATATTAATAAATATGGCTAAAGCCATTAAATGTTTATTTTATTTTAAATCATAGAATCATTGATGTTGGAAGAAATCTCTTAAGATCATCTTGTTCTACCACCAGCTCATCACCACCATGCCCATTAAACCATGTCCTTAAATGCCACATCTGCGTGTTATAACGATTGAAAACAAATCTAAAAACTGCCTTCAAAGATTTAAACTAAAGTCTATTAAAAGATTCTTAAACTGATGACAGACATGGATAAAGTGGTTTCTTTGTTTGTTTGTTTTGCTTCAGTCTTCACTGGCAGTCACTCTACCCACTCCTCTCAAGTCTCTTAAGTCCCTTAACCTCAAGGCAGGGACTGAGATAGCAAATTCCACTGTGAGTGAGTATTGGATTCAAGAACTTTGGATGAACCTGAATATACTTAAGTCTGAGGGACCCTATGAGATGTATTCCAGGATCCTGAGGGAACTGGCTGATGTAGTTGCCAAACCACTATCAGTCGTATTTGAAAAGTATGGTAGTCAGGTGAAGTCCCCAGTGACTGGGAAAAGGGAAACATCACTCCCATGTTTTAAAAGAGTAGAAAGAAAGACCCTGGAAGCTAGTTGGCCTCACCTGTATGCCTGTGAAAATCTTAGAATGGATCCTCTCTGAAGCTGTGTTAAGACATACAGCAGACAGGGAGATGATTTGAGACAGCTAACATGGCTTCACAAAGAACAAATTGCACCTGACCAATCTGGTGGCCTTCTGTGATGGAAGGACTAAATCAGTGAACATTAGAAAAGCAACTGATGTCATCTACCTGGACTTCTACAAGACTTTTGGCATGGTCCCACACATCCTTGTCTCTAACTGGAGAGAGATGGATTTGGAAGGTGGACTATTCAGTGGGTAAGAAATTGTCTGAATGGCTACATCCAAAGAGTTGTGGTTGAAAGACCCAATGTTCAGGTGGAGATCAGTATGAGTGGTGTCCCTCAGGGGTCCATACTTGGACTAGTAATATTTATTATCTTTAATAATGATATAGAGAAATTGAGTGAACCCTCAGCAAGTTTGTTGATGACACCAAGCTAAGTGGCACAATTGATATTTCAGAGGGAAGGGATGCCATCCAGAGGGAACTTGACAGGCTTGAGAAATGGGCATTTGCGAACCTCATGAAGTTCAGCAAGGCCAAGTGCAAGGTCCTTTACCTGAGTTGGAGCAATCCCAAACATCAATACGGACTGAGGGACCAGTGGATTGAGAGCAGCCCTGCAGAGGGGGACTTGGGGTTACTGATGGATGGAAAATTGAGTTGTCAGTGCACACTTGCAGCACAGAAAGCCAATCATATCCAGGGCTGCATCAAAAAAGTGTGACTACCAGATTGAGGAATGTGATTCTCCCCTTCTGCTCCAGTCATGAGTACTGTGTTCAGTACAGAGGCCCCAAACATAAGAAGAAAAATGGTCTTATTAGAGTGAGTACAGAGGAAGGCCACCCAAATTTGGGCTGGAACACTTCTACAAAGAAATTATGAAAGAGGGAAGACTCGGGAGACCTTACTGTTGCTTTTCAGTATTTTGAGGGGGACATCTAAGAAGGATGAAAAGAGACTCTCTTACAAGTGCACATAATGGGCATGACAATGGGTAATGGCTTTAAACTACGAGAGAGGTAGTTTTAGATATAAGGAAAAATGTCTTCACTATGTGAGTTATGAGGCACTGCAACAGGTTGCCCAGAGAAGTTGTGGATACCCCATCCCCGGAAGTGTTCAGGGTCAGGTTGGATAGGACTTGGGGCAACCTGATCTAGTTGAAGCTATCCCTGACCATGGCAGGAAGGTTGGACTATAGGTAATCTTCAAAGGTTCCTTCCATCCCAAACCATTCTGTGATTCTCCTTCATTACTTAATGCTCTTATTATGCATTAAGTATTTGATAAGAGACCTGCACTGGAAAGTTAAAGTTCCAGGTTGATGTGGTATGTGCATGTAAATTTAGGAATAACCTGCCCTTCATGATGACATCTTTAATCTGTAGCCACCCAGAAGAGAAATACCCATTTTCATTTTTGCAGAGTATTCCCAGTTTCCCTCAGGAATAAAAGACAGCCCCAGCCCGTAGTTGGACCCACAGAATGAGGGGTGTGTATGCGCACAGAGACAACAAAGCAGTTCTTCTTGACTTTCAGGAAGCTTATCTGTCTGAGCAGATTTGAATGGAGAGACAGTCAGTCAAGTGTAAGCTGTAGGAATCAGATATAAAAATAAACATACTGACTGATCAGTCAAAAAGATTTCCCCATGTGGGGCATCCTTTCAGCTTATAGGGTCATGGATGAGAGTATTACCTGATCATACATATTTCATTAAAACTTCATAGATTTGATGTTAGTGGAAGTTTTTGCAGGAGAAATTTCAGTTATACTGAGTCTTCTCAATAATCTGCAAATCCAGAAATGTTGTAGAGGAGCATGTCTCAGATTCGTGTTTTCCATGCTCTCCTGCATGTACAGCATGTGAAATGTCACTTTTAATGTCATCCAGTAACTGTGGTAGGCAAGGCTGCAGAAATAAGCTTGTGTAATTTACTGTTATATTGTAGATACGTTGCTGCTGTCCGACATCAGAGTTCTCTTGGCCCCGTTACACAACTTTGCAGATTAGCTTCACAGAAAAGATGTAAATCTGTGATTTGTAGTATGTGACAGGTGCAACTTGTCTTTCTTTACATACAGATAATCAAAACATAAACATGCAATCCTTGCTTTCAGATATCTCAATTAAAATCAATTTCTTGTTGCTACAGGAAAACATGTTTCCAGATTCTGGTGGGAAAATACTTACAGAGAGAAACTTCTGCTATATATATGATTTTTGTTCCAGAAGTCAGTTTCTCATGGCATCTTCCTTAACAAAAAATCAGATTTCCTGAACTTCGGACATTCTCAGGGATATAAGGAGGTTGCTTACCAGTTACCATCATGGGCACAACCTGGGGAAAATTAATTTAATTTACTGCCAGTTAGAATAAATTTGGGTAGTGAGAAACAAAGGCAAAAAAACCCCTAAAACACATTGTCATCTACCCTTTGTTCAGTTTCACTCCTGACTCTTCTGTCTCCCTTCCCAGAGAAGCAGAGAGGATAAGGAGTGGAGTGTACAGTTAGTCCATAACACCTCCTCTCTGCCACTCCTTCCTCCTCACTCTGTTGCTCTTTTTCAGCATGGGTCCTCTGCATAGGCTGCAGCCTGGCTAACCCAATTTCCTCCTACGACAAGATAGCCCACTTAATAGCTGAGGAAAAGTCTGTGAATGTCGTTTACCTTAATTTTAGTAAAGCATTTGACACAGACTTGCATCATATTCTCCTGGAGAAAATGGCTTCTCCTGGCTTCAACGTGTACTTTTTGCTAGGTGAAAAACCGGCTGGATTGACGGGCTCAAAGAGTCACAATGGACTTCTGCCCAGTTGGCAGCTGATCGCTAGTGATGTTCTCTGGGGATCCCTCTTGGGTTGAGTTTTGTTTAACATTTTTATCAGTGATCTGGATGAGGGAGATCAAGTGCACTCTCAGTAAATTCGGAAGTACCAAGTTAAGCGACACTGTTCGATCTCCTTGAGGGTAGGAATCTGGATAGACTGGATCGATGGACTGTGTCCAGTGACATGACATCCAACAAGGCTAAGTGCTAGGTCCTGCACTTGAATCATACGAATCCCATGCAGCAGCTGGGGAAGCATGGCTAGAAAGTTGACTGGCAGAAAAGTAAATTAGGGCGCTGGACAGCAGCCAGCTGAACATGAACCAGCAGTGTGTCTGGGTAGCCAAGAAGGCCAGTTGCATCCTAGCCTGCATTGAAAATAATGTGGCCAGCAGGTCTAGGGAATTGATTGTCCCCTTGTATGTGGCACGTGTGAGATCACACCTTGAATATTTTGTGTTCAGTTTTGGGTCTGTGTGCAGAGAATAACAGTGAAGCTGGTGAAGGGATTAGAAAAAAAGACATATGAGGGGCGGCTGAGGGAATTTGGGCTGTTTAATCTGGAGAAAATGATGGTGAAGGGAAACGTTATCACTCTTTTATAGCTATCTGAAAGGAGGTTGCAATGGGAAGGTTATAATTTTTTTAGAACATGAGGAAACAGTGTCAATTTGCATGAGGGGATGTTTGGATATGACACTAGGGAGAATCCCTGCACTGAGGGTAGTTGAGCATTGGAGCCAGCTGCTCAGGGAGGTGGTGGAGTCCCCATCCCTGCAGGTATTTGAGAGAGGTGTAGACGTGACCCTAAGGAACATGGTTTAGCATCAGGGCTTGGTAAGTCAGGTTGATAGTTGGACTTCGATGATTTTGTTGAAGGTCTTTTCCAACCTAGATGATTCTGTGATTTTATAAATGAAATACTTGTTTTGGTTCTTGTTCATGCTTCAAGCTAACTTTTCTGTTTTTTTTTTTTTACTTACAGGATGAATACAACAATCACACTGGAACTGACTTAGTTGGAAGAATTATAGCAAAAATTAAGAGCCCCAATGAAGATGATACAGAGATCCCACAGTTTCAGGGGAAAATCAGTGCAATTGAGTTCCCATTTGACAGAGGATCAGCTGAAATTGTAAGTGTGACTGAAATTCACAGTTCCATGAGCTACAAATCTATTAAAGCCTATTTTCCTACCATTTCAAAGCTGGTCTTACATTTAAAGCTGGTCTGTGGAGGGTTAGTTTATATTGTAAGCTGCCCTCTTGATATGAAGATAAATTATTTCTTCTCTATTTGGTTGCTGATTTTGAGAAAGTGTGGGGGAAAGTCGTTCTTAAAACTGATGATTCTTGCAAATCAAGGGAAGCTTATATCCAAGAAATCGATGAGAGATTAGGATTCAGGATGATCCAAACAGTTCTTTTAAATTTCATACGTAAATAACACTTTACTAATTTGGAATTAAATTTTTAATATTAGATACGTTTTGCATTATAATTTGTAATACTCTCTGGCTTTAGTATCTTATTTAGTCTAACCTCCTCACATATATTTAAGTCAATTTTATCTTAATCTGTTTACATTTTGTCAAGCTAACTGAGCTTATATGTCCTTTACAGAAAGGTATCCTGTTCTTATTTGAAGAATTAAAGAAAAAATTGTATCACTTCCTTTTACACATTGTTTTAGTAATCAGTCATCTTGACTGTTAAAAATGCTTTGCCACATTTCAATATGAATCTCTGTAGTGTCTGTTTTGTTGCATACTTTTTTGCTAAAGTGCTCTTACATGCCTCTGAAAATACTGTGTATTGTAGTCATACCATCCCAGTTACTTTTCTTCAACAAATATAGGTTGAATTTTTAAAATGTATGAATTCCATTTGTAACGGTATAAAAGATGGAATTCAACACACACATGTACACAAAATCAGAAACTGTTCAAAGCTTATCAGAAAAAAACAATTTGGGACAGAGCCACCCATTGGTTCTAAGTAGTATGCTCACTATGCCTCTCCTAACAGCCTACAGAGAATTTTAGTCAACAGGACTATTCCCAAGCTAAAATAGGTGTGTATATGCATGTGTATATATATGTATTTATTTTTTTATTTATTTTTAAGTTACTGAAGTATCACAGAAGTATTTTAGAGGAAAAATATTCCTTTGTTTCATTTAGTTTCTCTATCTGTCACATGTTTTATCAGCCTGTTGTCTATGGAAATCCTCAAACAGAAGGTGTGCTGAAGGGAAATAAAACATTTAAAAGAAATCTTTTCAACCACCTTTACTAACTTGTTCATTGGGAGCAACTTCCCAGTAGACCAGCATCATCAGTATGTGCCAGCGGGAAGTAGATTCTCCTTAGCAACAAATTGAAAATCTCCCAATCTCTCTTGGCAGTCACCACAGTAAAACCCCAGAAGAATCACTAAAATGTACAAATGCTACGTACAAATTTCTTCTGTGTTTTACCGCGTACATCAGCTACTTTCGTGAAGCTACATAGATGAAACTTAATGACATAGCATAATTAATTGTCTGTTGATAATAATCAAGGACAGAAAAATATGGTTAATGCGAGCAAGCGCTGGACAGACTGGACAGTCTGTCAAGCCCTGGTCTACTCTGATCTGCGAGAAAAATAACAAACATAGACTGAACGTAGGTAATCGGATAAAATCACTGTACTGTTTTATGCTGCACTCTGAATTTCTCTTATTCCCCAAGCATGTTTCAAGAGTAATAAATTTCCCACTCTCTGCTTCCTTATTATTTCTCTGACTAAAGCTTGCACATTCTCAGTTACCTTCTTCCCTAAGATCTGAGTTAAATGTTCAATTAAACTGAAAGCAGTTCCATTATTGTATGTATTTTTGAGGATTCCTGTGTGTGTTTCGGAAGAAGTTTTGTGAACACATTTATTTGCTGCAGGTGGGATGGGAAAAATGCGGAAGTAGTGGGTCTTCTGTAACCAGTAGTCTAATAAAATAGCACTTTTCTCCACTAATCTTGCTTTTACACCTCTGGTAGAAATTTAAACAGATTTTTTTTTAATGTAACTTCATATTGTTGAGATGAATAACAGCCTCATAGAGAGGACTCTACCTGGTCAGACAAAATTACAGGATAATTTTTCAGACTCCTCACTGATGCAGGAATCAGCAGTTTCTTATCTCCATATACTAGGAACCTGCTATGGAGTCACTGTGACATAATTAGTCCAGTCTTGCTTCAGTGTCTAATCTTAACAACCTATGTAACCTGACGGGGCAGGAGAGGCAGGAGAGTTGTTTGTTTTTGTTCATTTGTTTGTTGGCTTTTTTTTGTAAGCTGATGTTTTTTCTTTCTACTTGAATTTTGCTGGGTTGGTTTGGTTTTTGTTTGGTGCACTTGAGCTGCCTCTTTACTGTGAGTTGATGAAATTCTACTGCCTTTGACAGTAGTTTCTGTTCCCCGCTCTGCCATTGGCAGCAATTGCATTTCAGTGAATCCCTTCTTCAGGCAGTTTATGGTTGTGTTCTTTGCAGTGAGTTCTCTGACTTTAGGCAACTCACAAAACTCATGCAGAAAGGATTTGTTGGTTATGCTTTAACTTACTTTTCATATGGTTAGTAATTGGAGGGGGATGGAAAAAAGTTGTGCTTTTTGAAGTACCTTGAAGTTGCTGCATCTTGTTAAGAACTGTAATCATGTACAACTAGTATCAGCGTAATGCAGATGATAATCTTGACATGTTTACCTCTATGTGGAGGTTCAGGAATGCTAAATTTGTTTAATGAAGGAAAATGTTTAGATATTTATTAGCATAAGTTTTCAAAGGAAAAGGTATTTCTGCTGCAGACTTATCCTGATTAAATATGTAGCTGCAATATTTTTTGAAAGTCATGAAGAATGTCTTTGAAGGTTGTATATCTATCTCTTCTTTTAGGCTGCAACCACCTCTCTCTTGATTTGGCCAGTTGAGTAGCAATTTCTACACATTAAAGGTGGAAACATTATGAGTTTTATTATAAACATTATTCATTTTATGCATGATACCTTTCCCAAAGTAACACCACACTTAGATATTACTTAAATTAATTTTACTTCTGATTACCATTCTTTATGGTTTTATGATATTTCCTGTGTTTGTAAAGAAAGGAGAACGGTTTTGGTTTGTTGCTTTTTTTTTAATATCCAGTTTCTCAGGAGTTTCTTATATATGTTCTTGCCAGTGTTTAGATATATACTTTTCATTCATTTGGGGCATGTTGTCTACTCCATGTGAACAGCAGTAAGTTTAATTCGGCACTGGGAATAGATTGCTTTTCCTTCCCTGTGTTTATGCATTTGGTTCTTAATGTTCTGTTTACATTTGTTCACAATGCTGTATGAAGTACATCTGAGGAAATCTTGCTTATGAGATGATGCAGAAAGTACTTTTTCTGAGCATATGTCTCTCCAATAAAATATATAACTAAAAATAATAAGACTCTTTGAGCAGGTAAAACAACCTCAGTTCTTAAATAATAAAACACTTACTGCTAAATCTTCATATTTTACTTATTTTTATTAGGAAATTGAATGTATAGGAAATGTAAGATATTTCCAAGCCAATATTTAAACCTGTAGTAGTATCATATATATGTTACATGTTGGGTAATTTTATAAATTTTATTATTTGAGCTTTATTTTATCTTGTGTGTTCCCTTAAACTTATGTTTCTTTGTTTGTTTTTAAATTAGAACTTAGTGCTGGCGGAAAACAGTCCTGGAAGAGATAGTACCGAATATATTCTTGTATTTGAGCCAGATCTGCCAGCTTTGAAAAAACCTTTGGAACCATACCGTCTGTCATTTATGTTTTGCAATGGTATGTTTCAGTTGCTGTAAAATGCTTGTTTGTCCCTAGAATAGTCTATGTTTAGGTCCCTAATACTGCTTTAAAACTGTGTAACAACCTAATAGATTTTTGCTGATGTTTAAATTAAGTATGTTACTGTATTTTCTTCTAATTATATCTATGTATTTTTTTTTCATGTAGATTTCAAGAAGCAGCAACAGATGGCAACACTTACAAGGGAGAGAGACCAATTATCTCAGTCCATAGGTGTTTAC
>JANHGO010004993.1:0-23832 GCA_024606505.1 Aquila spilogaster
TCTTTCCCCTTTCCTCTTTCCCCTTTCCTCTTTCCCCTTTCCTCTTTCCCCTTTCCTCTTTCCCCTTTCCTCTTTCCCCTTTCCTCTTTCCCCTTTCCTCTTTCCTCTTTTCCAACTAGGTTGTTTTTATGACATTTGCTTAAAAGTAGCAAATAGCAGGCTGTGTCTGTAGGTAGCTAGCTAGAGTTACTTTTGGCTCCTGGGGAACAAAGCCGACAGTCAGGCGTGCTGGCAGCCTGTGCAGACAGCAGTGCCAGTCATCTCCCTCTTTCCTTTTCCCTGAGATGTTTGGTTTTGAGGCTGTCTTTCTGCAAAGGAGGCTTTTCACTAAGGGCATGGACTATGTGTGCACTGGCCTTTCTTGTTTCCCAAGGGAAAGCTAGTTTTTATATATATGTATATATATAAAACTGGAGACCCAGCTTTTATGTCAGAGTTTCTCTTGTCCCAGATGAGTAGAAAATCTACTGGAAGTCCCCACTAACTGACAACATGATTGTGGATCAGCCTGCTGCTTGATGACAAAAAAATGAAGAAAATGTCTGAAAACACCCCCAAAATTGCATGTGGTCTGAGATCTGAAATGATATATTTCTTAGTTAAGACCTTAGAATAAATAATTCCGTGGCTTTTGTTCTTTTTTACGGAATAAGATTTTCCCACTATTCTAAGATGATTTATTTGCCTTGGCAGTAAGTAGATAGTATTTAATATGTTAATATTATTAATAATACTTGGCACGTAACTAACTCCTTCCATCAGACTCTCATGGCCCTTAGTGAATGAAAGACTGAAATATTTCCCTGGAATTAGTTCAGTGCTGCACAGAGACTCTGTGTGAGATCTGGGAACGTATCTTTGACTCCCATAACTTGCAATGAGATTGTAAATTGGATTAAATGTTCATAAGAGAAGAAGTAAAAGTACCCTTTGTATCCCTGTCTACACGCTGGTCACTGAATGGTAGTAATGATTTATTGCTATTATGGAATGGCAGTGAATTAGTATACTTCATCAGGCATTTGAAGGAAGAATGGGAAAGATGTGAGAAGTAGAGAAGTGTTCCTGCTTACAACACCTTGTAAAACAGCATACAACACAATTAGGTTGCCTGAAAATCACACTCTAACCCTGAGACCAAGGTCCTCCCAATACAAAAAACACAATAACACAATTTGATAGAGCAAATTCTCAGCTACAAAGCAGTTTTCCAACACAGTCACCACCATTAACTCTGCATTTTCACCAGCAATGAACAAGAGCCTGCATGCCAAGATTGTCAAAACACACCAGCAGAGGCGAAACACTGTCACTGTCACCAGTGCTGAAATGCACCACCCACCACCTCACTGTGCTCACATCCACTTTTTGGTCTCCATAAATGTTCAGCAAGCATTGATTTTTTTCTGCGTAGAGAAATTCAATTCCACACTTTTGCTCCATACACACTTCCATGTCAGATGCCAATTTGTCAGACTGCCCCTCTGCTGACATCTGTTGCTTGGGGACAACATGTAATGAAATTCTGGTGGGAAGGTTCAACCTCTACTGCCATACCACCAGCACCTCTGATTTTGTGGGCCAAAATAATAAAATAGGAGGCATTACTTTTGGAACAGCCCCCATAAAAAAAAACAGGCAGAGCTAAAAGTGCATCTATGTCTATATTTTGTGCAAGCTTACAGCTATAACCATATGACATCTCTTCCATGGCTAGTTTTACACCAGCCAGTTGTCTCAATCTATTTCTAAATGTACAAGTGTCTACACTGAATAAATACATACCAATGTAATTAAAACTGACACATACATTTTGCATTGCTCTCGTCACAGCATTTCCTCTCTAGGGCTTTGATACAAGAATTACCAAGCCTGACAAATACTTCATCACACCCTCTGCAAACAGGTCAATACGTGCACAGAACGGCTGTGTGGAGATGTGGTTAGAGAATTAAATTTGGATAGGGTATATTCAGTGATTTGACAATAGCTTAATTTTTCCAGGAATCAACTCTGGTTAAGTCACGTATAATTTAGAAAAAAGACTAAAGACAGTCATGCCACGACTTGTGTCTAAGATAGGTATTGTATATACCTTGAGTCTAAATAAAATGGTGTGTTTTTTTAAGAGTGACATAAAAATACACAGCTATTTTAAATACCTGTTCTAGGAACTGGGGGCTCTTTGAAACCCTTCCATGGAAGCACTTACATTTTCAGTCAAACTTGAAAAACACTCAACTGTATCAGCATCTGCAATCAGAACATCTTCATGTGAGGTCCTCAGATAGCCAGCCCTTTAATCAGACAAAGAGAAACAGCTGCAGTGAAGTGGCCTTTTGGCTTATGTTTGCACATCATTTTCCTTTTATCTTGCCAAATGAGAAGCAAAAATTTTATATCACAAAACTTTTGAATTAATATCAAGCCAACAAAAAGCTACAGATATCTTTAGTTGTCTCCACTAGGGGTATTTCTACCCTGCCTGACTATGACAGAGTTCAGTCTGTGATCCATGTCCGCCAAATACTGACAACTAATTTACAATAAGGTAGATTGCACCATGACTCCACTGACTTCACTGCCTTGTTCTGCACTGACAGCAAAGTGAAGACAGGTGCCTGGGCATAGTCAGAACAATCCAACCACTACAGTATGACTAATATGCTTGGACTTCAGGTCATCATTTCTTGAATTACTGTTGCTAGGCACCACTATTACTCCTCTTAATTATTCACTGTGAAAATACAGAAATGAGGTTCCTAGAGTTTTACAGACTTGAATGCATGCTTAATTCTATTTAGATCCATTGAAGTAAAGGCTTGACCATTAGTCACTGTTACAACAAAAAAAAAGCAGGCAGTTTTCCTGTGAATTTGTCTTGTGCTATTAGGCTGTGGCTGTCAGGGATGTCAACAGGCACTACATTACACTAGTCTCCAATGAAACATGACAGAGTGAAGTTCTTTATTTCAAAAGTGGTTTTTGAACTTTCCTCTAAGGTTTCTCTCCATGGTCTATCAATTCATAAAACTTAAGGGGAAGTTGTGGGAAAAGATCTCAAGATGGTGAAAAAATAGTTCAAAATGCTAGGACGCATCATAATATCTGAAAATATCTCTTTTTCCCTACATTCAATGTTTTCTTGTCCATCTTGGCAGATTAATATTGGTGACACCATTGTGGGTGCTTACTACAGCCTCCTGATCAGGGGGAGGAAGTTGATGAGGCCTTCTACAGACAGCTGAATGTGTCTGTTGCGATGCTGGGCACTGGTTCTTATGGGGGACTTCAATCCCCCTGATATTTGCTAGAAAAACACCACTGTCAGGCACACACAGTTCAGGAGGTTTCCTGCAGTGTGTGGAAGATAACTTTCTAAAGCATGTAGTGGAGAAGCCAGTGTGTAGAGGTGTGATGCTGGACTTTGTTCTTACAAACAAGGAAAGACTGGTTGGAAATATGAAGGTTGGGGATAGCCTTGGATACAGTGACCATGAGATAGTGGAGTTCGGGATCTTGTATGGAAGAAACAAAGCAATAAATGGAATTGCAGTGGTGGACTTCATAAGAACCAATACTAAATACGTCAATAACAAAAGGGAGACTAGGGAAAATGTTGTGGAGTCTCCTTCTCTGTAGATGTTCAGAACCCACATGGACGCTTTCCTGTGCCACTATTCTAGGGAACCTGCTTTACTAAGGCAGCTGGACTAGATCATCTGCAGAGGTCTCCTCTAACCCATACAATTCTCTGATTTTGTGATCTCTCAAAGAACCCTCTGTGCTTGTGTTACTGGAGTATGTGGGGACCAGGACAGCTGCCTACATGCCAGCAAGGACCTCAACTTAATAGAAACTACAAAATAGTGTTGGCCTTGGTTTTTCTTTTTAGTTATTATTTTAGAGATAGAGATCTTCCATTCTTCACTCACATGCAAAGTGATGTAACTGAAGAGACTTGAAGAAGTTTTCTCTAACAAAAGTTAGAGAAGGGTCATATCATTCATTTGCTTAAAAAAAAGACTTGTCTTTGTTTCTGTGAGATGGTTATAAAATCCAGCTGATGCTTTATTATTTTATACATCTTCTTATTACTTTCCATTGACCCCAGTTAAAAATCCAGCTAGAGTTTTCATAATCATTTCCCACAAATGCTTCTTATTAACATGTGATCTTTATATGAAGTCTTTTTTATTTGAAATTAAATGTGCAGTGTTTTGGCATAGATAATCTTTCTAACCACTTCATTAAAATGACAGTAAGATTTCTATGATGGAGCATGCTGTTGTTCGAAGAGAGACTTTATGGGCCAGTGTGGTGTCACAGACAAGGAGAATCACATGCATAAATCTTCCACAATCAAGCACCTATGAGAAACTCCCCAGATGCACAGTGTTTTTATTAATGATGCCCATATCTGACATATGTAATGAGATACAGCAGCATTACCCCCTTATGAGAGTAGAAAAGAATACCACCATTCACTGGAAATTATGCAAAATAATGGCTTTGCTTTGTTAATTCCTGTCTGTAAAATTTTTGCAATGAGTATAACAAGGTGGCCAGCTGTTGTTAATAAGGCTGCAATGTTTAATGTAAAGCTAGCAATGATGTGTTAATGTGTATTGTCAGTCTCACTCACCTTATCTGATGATTTTGACATTGTCTGGAAAAACAGGCAAAGGTAATTTGCTTTCCAGTCCTGCCAATAATTATGTATATGCTGTACAGAGGCTGAATGTCACCACCATTTCTCCATGGGTTTATCTTGAGACTAACCCAGTGTGTACTGAGACTTGCTGATTTTTTAAAAAATAATCTTAATGGGATCTGAATGAGGTTTCTTAATTAGGGAAAAGTCATACAGCATATTGGAGTCTTATAGAAGTACTTTTGAATCTCAGGTAGTATTAAAAAAGAAAACAGAAATGGGTTTCTGGTGTCTACTTTCATGTCTTCATAAAAGCAGTCATAAGATTCTAAGATACATTATGAAGAGGTGATGGTTGGACAAGGATTAGAAAAACTCTCATTTCATATGATAGCCCCATAACAAAGTTATTTGGGAATGGAGATGAAAGATTTGGTTGACCAAAGCATTAAAGACATATGCTTACATTTAAGTATATAAGTACTGACATTGGTGAAGTGTCTTCAATTTCAGTAGAAGGGCAGAGAGAGTATCCACAGATGATGTACCAGGTTAGAATGCAAGTTTCACTAAAGACACATGGATTTCTATGCTAGTGACGTACTTTCTCCATTGCAAGACAGATCTTGTCATTATGCACAGGCTGAGAGATGAAATTGTGAAAAAGATGGTACGTAGCAGGGCAAAATGTAAACTGTGCTGTCTTCCACATTCAGATCACATAAAGCGCTGTGGAATGACCAGGAAAATACAAGTTGATGGCTGTATTTTATTGCCTCTGTGTGACTGAAAAAATTAAAGAGACCAGAATAAAATGTCCGTAAACTTAAGCTGCAGTTCTTGTCACTAGATGGCAGGAAAAGATGAGTTATCATGTATGATTAAAGTGGTTTATTTAAAAACACATAAACAGGATGAAGCCAGTCTGTGTATCATAACTAACCAGAAACAATAGAAAACCCACTCACCAAGCTCTCTGCTAAACCTGCTTGCTTGCCACATTCATTAGAGCTAAAACAAAACAATGAAGATCCTTTAATGCAAAAAGTGGCAAAGAATAGAGGAAGTATATTTAATTGCTTTGTGTGGGAAAACTTTATTTTGATGGTTAATAACAGCAGTAGATAATTGTAGGAGCTGCAATTCCATCCTTGCACATCCAGACATTCTTCTGAGTTCAATGGAACACAAGGTGTGTAAGATTGGGGCTCCATCCAATGCACCCTCAAGCCAAGAGGAAGATTCTCATCAACTTCTCCAGAGCTGAGATGAGTCCTAGTGAGGAATGCTACTTTGAGCAATCAGAGTTCAGTACTGAGTGGCCAGCACAGTAGATTGTCTGCTTATCCTTTCCATCCAAAGATCTCAGCTGAAAAGCTTCTTTATTTGTGAAACAGATGTGAGAGTATGCTGGGGATAAGCCCTATTTTCCTGCTTTTGGACTTTTGTGCATGCTCAGAGTTCCTGGTGGGCTCATTAGATTCTTTGGACAGTCAATTTTGTGGATCAGAAAGCTATAGAGAAAATGGAAAGAAATATCCCATGAAACTTCAGGTGCAAGCAGAATGTAGAAAGTTTGAATGTTTGCATTTCATTAGTTCACCAGTGCCTGACCCTAATTACTTTTGCATCCAGACCAGGAATGCAACACACCTGGGTATTTTTTTTTTCCCCCTTTTTATTGAATAAATGAACCTTATTTAGTAGATTTACAACTTCAATCAGCATATGCTATGGTTATTTTATATTTTACCAAGGTATTTGTGACATTGGGGCTCAGCCTGTTATAAAACAAAAAAAAACTTGATCATAATCTTTCACTAAGTTAAGGGTTTAATTAGTGCTACAGTGAATATGAAGACTCTTAGGCTGTGGAGCCCTATACAAAGTGTTTGCTATGACACATGTTCAATTGTTCATTATTTATTCATTTATTTACTTGTTTATTTTGATTATTGTTTTAGTTTTGTTTAAGTACACTGTTTTTGAAAGGACTTGAAAACAAAATGAAAGAAAACAAGAGGATGAGATCACAAAGGGAAGAAAAACCAACTTTTTAACTAGTACTTAGCATTCTTCGGACACAGTAAGGGTAAATGATTTGCTAATTGCATATCAAAGCATTATAGCTTAATGCCTTTTATTATAGCCTTGGCATCTGCTTTAATAGTTGCAATAGCCAAGCAATTGAATTATAACATTCAACTGCTGGGGCTTAGATGCAGGGATTGCAGAATAGAAGCTCACAGCTGATTGTGAAGACATGGTTGCTACTGGGAGCCAGAGCTCTCATGAATCTTCAGTCATGCTGTACGTACCTTTGAATTCATATTACAGCATCATCCTGGAAAGAGAAACATTTTCCTATTTCAGGGATTATAATTCCTGTCATGTTTAAGCCAAGTAAATTCTGATGCACAGCAAATTCAGTCTTACTACTGCTTGCCTCTGTTAGGCCCTAAAATAACAAAGCAGTTCACAATTCACTCAATTCCATCACATAAACTTGTGAAGCAAACACAAGTTGAAAAAACCTGTAGTATCTGCGGTTCACAACTACCTGTGGTCTCCATACACCATTTTCTTTGATCTTTTCCAATGCAATTTTTTTTTTTTTTTTTGAAATGACAGTCACAGACCTCATAACCACATCCTCTTAAGTTCAGGAAGACTGAGTGGAGTGCACTTTTCTCAGCAAGCATAGATTTAAGGAAAACCCCTGGTCCTCCTCCAAACCAGAGCCTTCTTGCTTGAAACATTTTGCCATTCTCCTAAACAGAGGGAGACATGGTGTACGCTATCTGGCAGCTGTTGCACTATTTGAAGACTCCCAACACCATCCCTATAGCAAAGCATCATTTGGAGATATTGCCTACGTGGTTTCATGAATGAGCATCATATTTATGAAATTTGTCATTACGAGAAATGAGCAGTGGATCACAGCAGACCAATTTGGTGAGTCTTGGTAAGTACATGGTCTGCTAATCAGTGATCTGAAACCACTAATCTCTTGTTAACTCATACAGACTTACTTTTTCTATTATTTTGCCCTGACCCATCATTTCATTGAGGGAGAGATGTGTAACTGAGATGGGAATTTAAAGCCCATTTTTATATTGCAAAAGGTCTGTTAAGATGGAATCATAATAAAAAGCACTAGTGAAAAAATCTTGTTTTGTTTCTCTATTTCAGTATTCTCCTGCTTTATTCTGCCAGGTTGTTTGAAGCTGAAGCATGTCTTTATCCTCTGAAACTGAGTAGAACAAATGCAACGTTATGGTTCTCATCACAGATGTTAACAATTAGTTCATACTTTTTGGCATGAATTGCCATAATGGATGCAAGAGAGGGTACTTTATATGCTTTGTGGGACACCACTGAAAGATTTTGCTGCCTTCTCAGTCATGTTCAAGGTACTCTGTCCAAAGGCTAAGAGTTGCTGATAGAAAGAACAGTTTTGCCTGCCAGTTCTCAGAAGTAAACAAGACAGCTATGCACACATTATCTTTCATGCTAGTTAAAGAAAAGATGACTTTTATTTAGACTAATATGTTTGATGGAAGTGGTGTGCTTTTACTCTTGGCTACTAGAAAGACATACAGGTAAATGAGTATCCCCCCAGCTGTCAACTATGTTTCTGATAGCCTAATAAATGCTGGTGCCTCAAAGTGGTGTCTTGTAGAAATTATTTATGATCAATAAAGCAGGAGGAAATTTCACCACTAGCTGCTCCAAAGGGTGCAGAAATAATGGGGAAGATCAGAGTACAGTCTCAACACTCATTTAGATAAATTGCTTTTGTGTTAAAACAAAATCCAGTAAATGAGAAACAAAATAACTCAGAGTCAGATAAAGGAAATAATACATTTCGTAGACATTTCATGGCAGGATTGGCTCATGTCAAACTTCATGAGCTAAATAGAATTGAGTCTGGCCTTTATCTAGCGTTTGACCTCCCAAGAAACATACGCAATCAAAAGTGTTGTTACTGATACAATAAATGGTACTTTTCTCACTGAATCCTAATGGATCCCCAGAGCAGGCCTAGGCAGCCGTGAGGGGGCATCTGCTGCATGATGAAGTTACAGAGTACTTTTGGCTGCTAGAAAACTCTACTGTCTTTTTTCTCACATTCCCATCCTGGTTTGGTCACATATTATCCTGAGCAGTTGCAGTGTTGTGGTTTAACCCAGCAGCAGCTCGGCACCATATAGCCATTTGCTCACTTCCCCCCTACAAATGGGATGAGGGAGAGAACTGAAAACAGAATAGAACTTGTGGGTTGAGATAAAAGCTATTTACTAAGACAGAAAAGGAAAATGGAAACAAAAATGTGATTATAACTACATTTATATCAGCAATGCAGCTACTTACCAACCGACACCCAGCTAACAATACAACTACTCACTAACCAACATCCTGCTAACAACACAATGTCTCACCACCTGCCAACTGATGCCCAGCCAACCCCCTGGCAGCAGCTGCCCACACCAGTATGGCCTTCCTCATGATGTCAGGAGGCATGGGATAACCCCTAGCCTAACTCAGGCCAGCCATCCTGGTTCTGCCCTGTCTCCTGCGGCTGCACCATACAGGCAGAAGCTCTTCCCCATTGAGTGGCCCAGCTGGGCCCCAGGTGCGCTTGCATCATTCAGCAACAACCGAAGCATCGGTGTGCTATTAACACTGCCTCAGTTGAAACCAGGACATGCAGTTTCCTGCCACTGAGCACCTATTCTCTCCTTCAGACTTCTGCTTTGAAAGTCTTTTGCCACATCTCTTTTCTCTTTTTTAATGGCTTGGAAGCTGCTCTGAGGAGAAGGATTTGGGAGTGTCCATTGATGAAAGATTCAACATGAGCTAGAAATGTGTGCCTGCAGCCCAGAAGGCTGACCATATCCTGGGCTGCATCAAGAGAAGTGTGACCAACAGGGCAAGGGAGGTGACTCTGCCCCTCTACTCTGCTCTCTTGAGAACCCACCTGGACTACTGTGTCCAGTTCTGGGACCCCCAACACAAGAAGCGTATGGAGCTGTTGGAGTGGGTCCAGAGGAGGGCCACAAAGATGATCAGAGCACCTCTCCTCCGGGAACAGACTGAGAGAGCTGAGGTTCTTCAGCAAAGAGGAGGAGAAGAGAAGGCAAGGCTCTAGGGGGACCTTATAGCCTTCCAGTACCTCAAGGAAGCCTACAGGAAAACTGGGAAGGGACTTTTTATACGGGCATGTAGCAGCAGAATGAGGGGAAGTGGTTTTAAACCGGAAGAAGGTAGATTTAGAGTAGATAGTAGGAAAAAATTCTTCACTGTGAGGGTGGTGAGACACTGGAACAGGTTGCCCAGCAAGGCTGTGGATGCCCCCTCCCTGGATGTTTTCAAGACCAGAATGGATGGGCTTTTGAGCAACCTGGTCTAGAGAGAGGTGTCTCTGCCCTTAGCAGGGGTTTGGAACTACATGATCTTAAAGATCCCTTCCAGCCTAAACCATTCTATGATTCCAAGGAAGTCAGCCTTTGTGTCCAGCAGGCCCTGGGTATACATTCAACCAGTGAGCCCAGATCATTTTATTTACAAATACAGACATGTTCACCCGTTTCATGGTTGTTGTTTTTTTTGCACCTGGCTGTTTTCAGATAGTCATAAAGACGGTTGTTTTTTTTTGCTGTTTCAAATTCTTGCTCAGATCTTGACATTACAAAAATGCAGCCACAAGTAGACTGAGGTGGCTGATGAGTAGCTGAGGTTACTGTCATTCCACCTGATACTGCCTGTGGTTTCTTTATACCTTTTCAACTGTCTGTATCTATTGGCTGCCTTTAGTCTAAATCTGTTAGCACTTTAGTATAGGATCTGTCCTTTAGTTCTTTATTTTTATTGGCAGTAGGGCAGGAAGAATCCCTGTCTGTGGCTGAGGTATTGGCAGGAATTCACAAAAGATGAATCAACTGAATCCAGAAACACAAAAATTGAAATGGCCTATGAGAGCAATAGCATATAAATGGACCATGAGTTCATTTAGTCTGGGAAGGAATAGAATTTATAATCTGAGCAGAGAGATTCTGGAACAGCTTCCAGCCCAAGTAATACGGAAAAAAAGAAGCAGCTGTATATTTTTTAAAATGATGTTTTTGATGCTTACAATAAAGGAGTCAGAACTTTGTAGTTTCTACCAGATATATATTCTTACTCCTTGAATTTTACATGTCTTAAAGACATGAGAAAATCACACCTCCTAGTTTTCATTCTCTTGCTTGCAAATTGTAGCTATTCTAAAATCAGACCTGAACTCCTGTGCTGGATCTACAGATTCTAAAGGCTCTGATGCGCAAGCAGTGTAGTGGGAACTGCGTGTGAGGTAACAAGCCCTGTTGAGAGGCAGGTTATATTAGCCAGGGCACAGACTCTGCATGAAGTTAACTACAAAGCTTCCAGACTGGAATTGGCTTACATCTAGCCAACCTGAAGCATGAGCAGGGTAGCTCATGTCTGTCTTCACCCATTCCCACATCCACATTGGTAATGCAGACACAGCTTCCCTTTCCGCTGTGCTGCCAGTGGGGCATTCATTTTTATAAATAATGTTATACATCAGATCCAATCTCTCTTTTCCATCAGTTCATGACACAGAGCTTGGAAATCAACCAGATCCTGCTCTATTGTCTGAGGCCCATATATAAAAGGGCTGTGTTAGGAGGGGGGCTTTCTTCAGGACCATGTTGTTTGGTTAATGGAAACCATCAAAGTGAAAATGCTCATAAGCTTACTTCTGTTGAAAAGAACAAATTGCTCTTAATGGTTTTCAGCTTTTGATCAACTTATGAGGCATTTTTCAAATTAACCCCGTATGGCAAGGATTCAGTGTGCAGAAATTTAGTTCTCTGGCATGTTGTCTGAATGCAGGAGGCATGAGACAGTTAGGAGTCACAGGTGGACAGCACTGAGACTTTCCAGATGTTTTTGAATATAACACCTCCTGAGACATGAAGAAGTGACATAAATTCACAGCTTAGTAGAGGTTCATTAGAATGGCACCTACATGTGGCAGATATGCTACAAACACTTAGCACAGCAAAGCAGAGGAAGAGAAAATGCTTTACTTAATTCCAGTCCTCAGAGTGCTCAGAAAGACAATTAACCATTCTTAATAGCTTTGCTTAATTAGAACACTTCTCTCATGCCTGGCAGCTAAAGAACTTCAAACAGAGAGTTTTCTTTCCAAGGATTAATGTAATGATTATTGTCTTCTTTTTTTCAGAAGAGTTTACATTACCAATCAAGTAGAGAAAGTCTTTACCACAAAGGCATTACAATGTGAAATACATATCTCAGTCAAAAATATTTCCTCCCAATCTATTTCAGCCTGTATGGAAATACCTAATTTTCACAATCTCGAGGAAGATCAGTGTAGTCTATGCTTGAAATAAAGTGTGTGTGTGCTTGAAACGAATGCTGCACGATGTTGGTGCTCAGAAATTGTTTCTTGCATGTTGATATCCCTTAGTTCTGATATGCCAAAGCTCTGCACATAGCTCCTAATTGCCTTTGCAAAAAGGAATTGCTGCACTGCAAGTAGGAGACAATATTGTGTCTGTATCTATAATAGATTACACAGGGTGGACTCCTTCACTCATACAGAACCTTTTTTTGGATAAGGGAAATGTGAGAAGCCAAGAGTGGAAAAAATTCCCTACATCTAGGAGATATGACTAGTTGCATTTGTACTTTCTCTGTAATGATGTCTTAATGATTCACTCAAATAGGCTTCAGAAGGATCTCACTTAAGATGGAGTCCACTGCTCTTAGGTATATATGATTATCCTAGTTTATTTTCTTATTCAATCTTTAATAGTACCTCTAGATTTTCTTATAGCTTTTCCTATCTGTGTAACATTTTGGGCTGAAATATCTAAAATATTGGTCTCAAAGATTGCTATTTTCTTTGGACTACTTTGTATTTATTACTAATTTATTAAGGTCTCATTCTTTCTGTGCTAGTACGTAGAAAATAGGTTTACTCTGCATCATTATGATGTACACAACCCGTGACAAAACAGTCACAAGAATTTTAAGGAATATCAGAGTACTTAGTAGGAATTATTGTGTTGTACAATTTTATAAAATAATATAAAGGATTGAGATTGTTTCTGAAATTTCAGAGATTCAAAACAGGCAATGAAGGAGGAAATTATTTCCTCCTTATTAAGCAGTGCCAAGTGAGCATCATGTCTTTTCAGGAAACAGAACTTGTAGCTGGGGAAGCTAAAATACTCAAATTGTGTGAGATGGAACTGAAATTTATTCTGTTATTCCAGGAAATTAAGCGTGTTAATTAAGAGTGGCACCCAATGACATTCACTGATCCTTGCTGAACATTTATGGAGACCAAAGAGCGGATGTGAACACAGTGAGGTGGTGGATGGTGCCTTGCAGTGGTGGTAGCAGCAATGTGAAAGACGAGCCATGTTCTGGATGGCCATGCAGATTTTGGTAAGCATTCTTGTTTCACTGCAAAGCTAATGGTGGTGTCTGTGTTGAAAAATAGTGCTTTATAGTTGAGAATGAGCTCTATCAAATGGTGTTATTTTGTTTTTATTTTTATCTGTTGAGGTTTCCTTGGAAATAAATAGAAAGCATTACTTTTGGAGCAATCTATGTAGCATCAGCATATTACACTTTTTTCCCTATGTAATGCTGCATTTACCTGTTAGCATGCACTGATCACTACTGAAGTGGAGTCAGAGCATAGGAGGCTCCAGAAAACTCATTCTGAAGAACTGCTTCTTGAACTGGAATACTGTCATTGGAACCTAATGAAGAAGTGAAGGGCACATTGCAATCACAGTAAGCTTGCAATTAAACAGATAATACAGGAAAAGATTAAAGAAAAAGGGAAGTCCTCTCAACCTGGTTAGAAGGAGAGCAGTGAAGTTCTCAATGGGCTACATCTTATCCAGAGGCCTTGATCTCTTTGTTTCACTTCACCACCCTTTGTACTTTCTGTGAGGTCAGAAGCTCAGCATATTAGCAAGTAGTACCAATTGTCTACCAAGAGTTGATAGTATAACCCCATGGACTGTGTATAGCTTGATATGCAGGGGGAAGCTACAGCTAGAGCATAGAAATGACTGAAAGTAAAAAAAGCAGCAGCAGGAACTGCAACTGCAGCTACAGCTGGAGCAGCCGCAGTAGAACAAATGGAAAAGCTGGCTTTTCCTATCCTCCACTTGAAATGTCAGCGCACCTGCTGTTATTTTCACCTCCAAGATTTCATTTTTACTAGGGAGAAAGAGGGCATTTTTAAATCAAGACAGAGGACTCAGCATACAAAGATGAGTTAAAATCCTCAGGAAGAGAGTTTAATTCAGGTAGATGTCAGCAGAGCTGATTAAAGCCTCAGGCAGCCCCAGGGTTTGCTTTGACCCACTAACCTCTGTGAAAGCTATCAGCTACTTTGTCTTCATTATAGCTAAACGCTGTGGTAGCTAATTCAAGTAAAAAATATATCCTTTCACCTATGGAAGATACAAGCCTAAAATCTCTGATTACTTTTGCTTTATAACTCCTTTGCCATCAAACACTGCTGCTGCCTGTCTGTTGGGGATCAGCCCAGTAATTATGCTCAGTGAGGATTAGGAAAAAAAAAGAATTAAACTCTGCACACATTTCAAGTACTTTGTATTAGGTTGAGGTTGAAGCAAGAAATTGGATCCAAGCATAACTGAGCTCTTGGATTTTGTTTTGGTCCCTTTTGTGTCTCCAGTTTTTCCGTTTGCTTCTTGTTGGTAGATGTACAACACAAGCAGATAAAAGCTTGCAGTAAGCAGAGATTACGGCAGAAAGAGTAAGGGAATCATGATCAATGCAAAATTGAAATTGAATTAATGTTTTTAATCACTGAACCATAAGCAATCCAAATCTTTTAGCAATATATCGTCCTTATAGAAGGTTTTCTTGTTTGTTTGTTTAATTTTTAATGTTCAGTATCCTCGGAAGCCAACATTTGCAACACTGCGAGACAAGAAAGGAATTGAACACATCAGAAAGCAGTAATTTTTATAAAGATATGTATTTTTAAATTCCAATTTTTCAGATGAAATTCAGTGAGGAAACCTTTGGTCTGTTTCTGGAGCAGAAGGGGTAGTACCTGGTACACAACCTTTCCTAAATGAAATAGGCAAAAATGTCTTCAAGGAAGAAAAGAAGCATAAGCTTTTGTTATCATTTAAATCTCAGTTTACCCCAAACTTAATAGTTTAAGAGGGATTAGAGAGGTCACTGGCAGTCTGCTGTCCATTTGCCATCGATAAGCATCGCCTCCTTCCAGGAGCAAAATAAACATGTAGCATTTCTTTTTTGTGGTGCATCAAAACCCATTTTTCACCTCTGATTTTCCATGGGAAACATCCAGCAACCGTGCTCAGTGATGCTAATAAAAGGTGAAGCTGGAATCAGTCAGGGCTTCATGGAGCCAGTGTCAGAAGCAACTTGCTGTTGGACCATTTAGGAAACAGAAGCCCATTCCATACAGTCCGTCAATCTTATTTGTTATTTCATTTGCTAGTTTCTCTGCTTTCCCACGGTGGCATTTTGCAACACAATTACAGGTCAGTTGTTAGGTTTACCAGTAGGACACTGATTTGTGTTTATACACCTGGAAAAAAAAAAGTTGCTTTCTGGGTCTAGAAGAAAGCAGAACTGTTGTTGCGACCTTCCAGTTTCTTTGTTCTTTAGGACAGAAGCTGGATAAGTGGAGCTGTGAAATGAAATCCCCAATATGAAAAGAAGTGTGAGGTTGGGAGCATGAGCTGACAGTGTTTAGCTGTGTGTTTGTCAGTGTTCTGCCTGTTTGTAAATCTACTGACCACCACAGGCTTCTCTTTATGCACCAAGTGATGCACCAAGAAGCCTTCCCATGAGACAAGAACTTTTTCCCTGCTGTTTCAGAAAGTGAACACTGAAATAGTGGTGGGGTACGAGTGTTCTTTGCCTATAATGTGATAACTGCAGATTGTAGCTTTCCTTATGCTAAACCACTGAAGAATCTATACAGTTTTATTTGAAATGCCTAAAATAATGTAGGAAGGTGCTCCAGTGGATCATTGTGTATAGATGGCTTCAAGCTGGCATTCACAGTTTCTTGGCAAATAACTTTTAAAAATGATTTTTCTGTGCCTGTGAAAGGCCGGACAACCATGCTGTCACTGGAGATGTTTGCTCTACATAAGGTACACACTCCTATGGATATTTGTTCAGGGATCTGCAAACAGAGAGAGGCGGAAACCAGGTGATTAGTCCCTTCCCCTGCCCTGAGGTTAAGAGGAATGGTATCAACAGATACAGATGGATGTTTACCAAATTCAGAGTACTGTACACTGAACAGTGGCATGCAGCATGATGGGGATGTGCTGAGTCTTTTTATTTCTTTAGTGAGCCAAAAAGGTACATAGGAACAGTTCACATAGGAAGAAAATCTGGCACTGAAGTGACAAATAAATGAAAAAGGAGCGTAAAACGCAATGACAGAAATCTTGACATGATATGTGCCAGTACTTTCATGAAAAAAGAATTGTCATTCCACTGTGTGAAGCAATGGGCTGAAGCATTTGCCTTTCCCCCATAGAGCAGTTAACCAGAACAGTGACCAACCCACCGAGTTGTGCACACGTAGACTTGGAGTATGCCCCAGCCTTATTGTCTCCAGCTAACGTTGGAGACATTAGCAAACTTGGCAAAGGTGCAGAGGAAGGGTGAAACACAGCTCCTTGTCTCAGGGACTCCTGTTCTTGCAGGCTGGATTTCTTGGAGCAACAAGACTCCTTCTTCTCCCTGTTGTGGCAACTAGACCTGGATGAGAGATAGGCTGTGCAGTTCTTGTCTGACACTGGACCTTGTATAGTCTGGTAATCATGGGAGAGCAGTGCTCCAGAGACCTGACGGTTTTTTCCAGCCAGCTGACTGACTTTAGAACATCTATTCTCCCTCTCCATACAAATGCTGAAGGGGAATTGACTTCTGTTATTAAATTCTTTTGATTATCTACTGTGAAGTGTGGATAAAATCTAGTATCGTTACACACAGACTTCCACTTAAAGTAAGTAGAATTTCACTAATTTAACCCTTCTTAAATGATTATTTTCAGCCTGTGCTGAAAAATAGCCTTCATTTCTTCCTCAGTGTTTAGAAAAGGGTAAAACCTTCCTGCTCCCTAGCACAGGAAAACAAACAAAACTTCCAGTGTGATTGATTGGAAAAACTCAATTAGCTGTCATGGCTATAATTACTACATAAACACAGTCCTGTTGCAGAGACCAAGTGTGCTGGAGACCCCTTCACAAGGCCTCAGTAAACTGAGGCAGCCTCTGTAGTCCACTCAGTAAGTGATAAATGCTGAAGGGCTAATGCATGGGTGTCTCTTTCTGTGAGGTCTGCAGGACATGCGACGCAGCATGGGCTCCATGAGAGGTTTAATCCCAAGGTGAGGGAAGGAAGGAAAATTGAGAGCCATTGCTAAAAGCAGTTCTTTTCGTTTCCCTGAGCAAGTCCCTCTTCTCTTTTCAGATCTCAGCAACGTTCCTGAAGAAGACTTTTCTACTACGCTTCAGCATAGTAGAAAACAGATATTAGGTTCTTATGAGCTTTTATAGTATAAAAATTCCAAGTTTTTATTTTTAAAAAGCTTTGAGAACTAGCCTTTTTTCCTTTTCCTTTTCCTTTTTCCATTTTTCCTTTACCTTTTCCTTTTTTCCATTTCATTTTCCTTTCTCATTTTTTCTTTTTCTTTTTCTTTTTCTTTTTTTTTCTTTTTCCTTTTCTCTTTTCATTGGATAAGCAGCTTAAAAGTAATTGGAAGAGGTATGAAAGAAATTTTTATTACTATTTCCTTACCAAATCAATTTTTTACAATGAGATACAAACTGTGTTAGTGCAGCACTGTCACATGAGGAGGGGTGGTAAGATGTGCCAGATCATGTATGTGGGAGAGGAGCTGCAATGCTGGTTTGCAGAGAGCAGCCTGTGAAGTCTTTTGAAACCTGTAAGTGTGCTGAGCTGGTGAGATGGATGGTGACCCACCACCTGCTCTGCAAACACCTGCTGTAGTTAAGTTTAATGCTGAGGGCATGGGATTTCTTGCACTGGCAGCACCACCAATAATTCAACAAATGCATAGTAGAGAAGATTACCCTGACTGATATAACAGAGGAGTAACTTCCTTGTAACTCAGATGTAACTTACTGTAGTATATCAGAAGGCACCAAAATAACAAACACAGCTGCACTCAAGCCGTAGCTGTTTCCAAGGCTACATAAAGCCACAGATGATTAAATTTTGTTTATTTTTCAGTTCTGACTCTCCAAATGCAGGTTAACTTTGAATTTCCAGATGTATAATGTGGTAAAAAATGACACATATCTTCATCTTCTTGCATGCAGCTATGTAGTGAGCACAGACCTGATGTTAGAAATCTCACTTATAGGTAGAATTGTTAACTGGTGACAAACGACACCCTTTAGCTACCTGCTAATCAACTGGGCCACTCACTGATGAGTTCACTAGCTAAAAGGCCATCTTCCTTTATGATTTAGAAAGCTAGAAACAGTCGCAGCATCTCCAGATTGAATTCTGAAGTTCAAATATCACTCACCCTTGAAAGAAACTACTTTTGTTCTGCGCTCAACCAATATGACATTTAATTGTCAATGCGTCAATTGTCAAAAGTGGTTATGTATGAGCTGTTTAGCATGCCTACTCTGAGTTGTTTCAGGATGCTGATATCCTGACTGTGAGTTGATGTCTGATGGGGAGGAAATGATGTCTGCCACTGCCTATCTTTCCCAGAGAATTTAGGATGCTGCTGGAGCCCTGGGAGCTGGGAGGTTCTCGCAGAAGTCAAGGTGAGGCACAGAGAGGTTAGATGAAGACAATGCAAGGCTCATGATGGCTCGTGCCTCACTTCTTCCAATAAGTACTTTGCAACATAAATTTCAAGACGTTATGTATATATTAAAGAATAGGCTAGCTATTATAGTACCAATCCCCTCTCATTTTGGTCCATGCATTCCTTATCTGGCTCAAATCAAATTGCTCCCTTTTATTCTGGTGATGTGCTGATTTAAACCCCAGTGTCTTGACCCAAAGTTCAAATAACACCCAAAGCCCAAAGACTCTGCGCCTCCTTCACCTACTGTCTGCACTCCAGAACTCCCCCTGAATTTCCACTTCAGATGCCACATTTGGCAGATCAAAAGTCACTCTGCATTTAGAAAAGTTCCTAATACTTTTAAGTTATTAACATAGAAAACTCACATCCCCTTGCAAATAATGAGGGCAGGGGGGGAATTAATTCAGCCTTTCCAGCTTTCATACAGAACAAATGGCTCGCATGTCCAAAAGCCTGTCCGTGTCTTTGCAGCTGTGCTAGCTGGACTAATAACAGATATTCCTTTTCCTTGCAAACCCTGAGAACACAACTGTTGTTAGGGTTATTGGGGAAAGAATATTTGCTTTTGTCATTCATTTTGTTTATTTGCACTATGGTCACTAGTTAAAGTAAACTGAAGCAGGAAAAGCCAGGGAGTTCCTCCTTTTTATTCCTTATTTTAAACTCCAGTGTGTGCCAACTCTTTTAACTCATTACAATTTTTGGAATTAAGAGTTTAAGACCAGGTCTTGAGGATATAATTCCTCTTCCACTGAAACTGGTGTAATTAGTGGCTTTAGATGAGGTATTAGTAATACTTACTGATGTATGCTGGAAGATACGCAGTCATGAGGGTCAACGTTTCCAAAAATGCCTAGTTATTTTAGTTGTTGTCAGTTTTTGCACTCAACTGAAAGCTTCTAAAATTTTCCAGACTTTCAGAAAGCAGCAGTGTATGTGCTTCTGTTTCCATTTACAAAGTTAGTATTTAAGGTCTGGTGCTGAAAAACTGGAGAAGGCTCATGTGAAGATTTGCAAGAATTATTCAAGGAGTAGGCAATGCATTACAAACAAGACTCAAGGACTTCTGTTGATGTGTTTGAACAGAATACCACTGAATGATAACGCTGAGAAAAGAAATTTGGTTCAGGAGCATTCCATGCTTAGGAATCAAGGCAAAAACACTGGAAGACCATATTAAGCTGAGGTCTCCCTTACTGAATACCTAGAAAAAGTAACTGTGTGGCATTTTTCTATTGGATATGGTGTAGTACATTCATACCTATGGGACCTGAATGAAATAAATGGGGAAAGTTCCTCAAAGTCTGAGGCTATGTACGTAAGTGATTACCTGAGAGTGCATCACAAGTTCATACAATTTGTATGCCATTGCAACTGATTCGTCTGTTTTTATCTTTTTAAGACTTAGCATAAAGAGAGAAGATTAAACAGTGTTGAATTATAATTATTTCAGTGTGAAAGTAAGAGAAGTACTCTGGTACCTAGGCTATTGTTTATTATTTGGTATATGGTTATTATTTACATAGGTAAGAGTCTTTGAGTGTTGTGTTACTGAAGTGACAACAGCGAGTGGAAAAGCCACATAAAAGCACTAGGAGTGGTTTGGGACTTGGAGGAAAAAAACACAGTTAGTTGTTTTCCAGCCTGGATTCCCCCAGTGAAATTGCTAATGTTGCAAACAAGCATTTATCCAAATCCAACTAAAACACCTTGGCAGTTGTAGAGGGTAAACAACATTTTTATCACTCTTACGAAAATGGATGTTATTTAAGTAACTCTTAGCAAAGTTTTTATGGTCTGCCATGGGACAGCAGGAATCAGAACAGAACTAAGTTAATTTTGCACGAATTAACAGAATGAAGAACATTGTGTGACTTTTTAAGCACAGCAGGGAGACCCCACTAGATTTCTCTTCTTTGGCTTATAACAAAAACTACACATTTTTTGACTAGCAGGTGTCCTTGACCTTTATCAGCCTTAATTTGTAAATATCCTTTCTGCAGCTGTGTCAGCTTTGAAGTATTTAACTTCTCATCGCTATCCAAGAGTTGACTTCAGAGCTTTCCTCTGTTCATTTTTTCCAGCAGCGTGACAGTGCCAGTCAAATTCTGTATTCTTGATTTGAGATCCTCACCACTGGACCTGTGCTGGAAAAAGAGGAGGGATTATTCAGGGAATTCATATTTCCGTGGGAGCACAGATTAAATAAGATACTTACATTTGCTCTGGTGTATGAAGTGAAAATGGTTTCTTAATTTCTGAATTTGGTAATCCTTTCTCTGTTTAGAGATGCCCATGTAATACTGACCTGTGGTCCCCTTCTTCATCACAGTCTCAGAAGGATAATTCATGGTTTTCTTTTTTCACATCTTTTAAACCACGCAAGGTAACACTAGTGTATTCCAGGTTCTCCTTTTATTCCAAAATTCAGTCAAACTGAGAGTGAGTACTGCGAACTGCAAACTGAGCATTGCAGTCCCAACTCTTCCAATTTGTTTAGAATTAAGGATATAAATCAGTGGGACCTTCATGACCGAATTGTGTGACATGACTGTACCCTCCCCATGATGTGGAATGTGTTTAGAGGCACATATTTTGCTGTATGACATTATTCGTGCAGATCAGTGGCTGGGTCAACAGAAATGCAGGCAAAGACAAAGATGTTCAACCAAGTCAGCAGACATCTAACAAGGATAGATTCATTTCCTGACAAGCACACATTACAGCAGGTCGTAGGGTTGTTACTGAATTAAAAATAACCTAATTTATACAGTTGGCATGTTCTTGTCTAAATCTGTGGCTTCCAGGAGCCAGCTGCTATAGAGCTGGTAAATTGTCTCCCTACTTTAGAAATAAGCATTTTTTGGAGGGCCAACTTTGGATTTTGAATAATTTTTGGTATTTAAATGTCCAGTCTCGTTTTGATTCTCCAGTCTATGGGAAACTGAAGGAAATTTTTATGGCCTCTAAAGCCAAGGAATGGAGTAATTAGGGTTGCTTTGTCACTTCTCTCAGGAAGCTAACATCCTGCTATGTTGAAGGCAATGGAGCACTTGAATTTCAGATATCCTTCAAGAAGCACGAACTCAGTGGAAATTAGTATTGTTAATTTCCTCTCTATCATTTTTCAATTTGTCTTTCCGATAAATAATAATGTTTTCATCATGTGTTTTGCCAGAACTGTGTTACATAGCAACCAATCAGACATAAAATGGCCTGGACTATCTAGAATGATAGATCATACAATCTCTGTAATATGTGAATTTGTCACATTGTGGCAAGAAGAGATTTGGCCTGGCTCAGTACAATTCACTGCTAAAATTATGGATGGTTACCAGATCAGGTAGTAGAAACTGCCACCAGCAAACTCAACTCTTATCAGTGCTGCTCCGTAACCCATGAGGTGACCCAGACACATTTACTTTAATAGAAATTTCCTCTTTCTCCCTCCTAGCCTGTTTGGACACAGAAGGAGATATCCAGACTGCCGTCTGGAAATCACAGCTGCACTTATCCTATCTAAGGTGATGGTTCTTCACCTCTGGTCCCAGGACTAGCTGACATCTGTCAGCTTACATCTGACTAGAATACCACTGTTTCTCTGACAGAAAATAAGTCTATTAAGGAATACCATATATAGAATTCTTTGGAAGTGAATTCCAGAGTTAAGTGCCAAAGGTTCAATTTTGAAATGGATAAATATGTAAATTTATCGATCTTAATTTTTTTCCTAGTTGTGTTATTTCACATTTTTGGATGTTAATTCAGTGCACAAGAAACCTAAGATGCCCACACCCACTTATATCTCAAATCAGTTAAATGTGCAAAACACCTATAGACATGTATTTTTTGTGCAGTAAGTCAAGGATGAATCTAAATTATACGGCGCATTTTTCATGATGAAGTTCCTAAACAGGTTTAAGAGAAAAATTCTCATGTGGGACTGCCTGGTATGTGAATGTAAAGTTACAGTAGTCTGTTACACATTTGAGATTGAAAATATTTAAATGTAGTTGTTTTGTTGCATTTGTCTGTCCAAATTCTGAACAATTCCTTAACGCATTTCAGATGCAATATCAGCAAATACGGTAACGGATGTTAACATGAAGAACTGAGTAGAAGAAAGAAAAACTGTAGGCTGCTGCAGTGTTAGGAAGGTTCACTGTTCAGTTCATCTAAGATCTGTGGGAAAGCAAGTCCATAAGCACAAAGAACATAGATTTCTAAGCATATGTTCCAGAAAATACAAGTTAGTATTTTAGTAATTCTGACAGAAACTATGATATCATCCCTGCTGGGCAAAGCAATAGTAGTAACCTTTCTATACAGGCTGTCCCTGGAGGTTCTATTTTCCACATTAACTAATTTGAGCAAAAAAAGATTATACCAAGTTCATCTTTTTTTTCCCTTCTGGAATCAGATGGGAGATGCCCATTTCAGTGAAAAGCAGTTAGGAAATGAGACACTGAGATTTTTTCCAAATTTTCCATGAGTCTGGAATATAGTCACTAATAATTAAGATGATTTATAATGTCTTTGATGAAATCATACATTCTGTTTCATGAGATTCATCAGCTCACTGGACTGAATTTGATTCTCATGTTGCACTGAATAAAGACCACTGAAGTTTTGTTTGCACTACAGCCCCATCTACCCCTTGTTCTGCGTCACGGGAAGTTTGTACTCATGTGAAGACACTCTGGAACCAAAGGACCTCTGAGGAGATTCCTCCCAGTGGGTATGCTTGGCTGGTTTAATTCACACAGAAGTTTATGTACTCTAAGCTTTTGCTACAGTCAGTGGAGACAAAGTGCTTCCTTTAGAGAGTAATTAATCCCATTGTAAGTTAGATGTATGAAATAAGATGCATCTAATTCTGGATATATTTCACCACTCTGTGGTGTGAATGAAGTGAGTCTGAAGGACTAGTTTTATCTGTGCATCTACACATAGGTCAGAAGAAAGTCTGAAGTTCTGAAGACCAGATTGCAGTCTTGCGACTCTGGCCACCATGGCTTGCTCAGTCCTTGGCTAAGTACCAAACAGTACATTTGATATCACAAAATCAACAGAATCACAGAATCACAGAATTGTGGGGGTTGGAAGGGACCTCCAGAGATCATCTAGTCCAACCCCCCCTGCCAAAGCAGGCTCCCTAGACCAGATTGCACAGGTAGGCGTCCAGGCGGGTCTTGAATATCTCCAGAGAAGGAGACTCCACCACCTCTCTGGGCAGCCTGTT
>JANHGO010004994.1:0-23831 GCA_024606505.1 Aquila spilogaster
TTTTTAAAGAAATTCCACTTGCATCATTTAAGATAATAAATTATTATTTAACCTGTGCCACTTATCCACAGGCTTTCATTTTTCCTTTTTTCCTTGGAGTGCTGATGTTGAAAGTGAGATGAGTGGTTCTCCTAGCAATTTCAAACTCTAAAGCTATCCTCCATCTGGAGTATCTGTGAGAATTCAATGGAACACATCAACAAAGCAGCAGGGAAAAACAAAACAAAACAAAACAAAACAAAACAAAACAAAACAAACTTTTGCAAAAATATTCCAGTTAAGTAAAGCTCTGTTCAAAACCTGAACAGAACTTCAAGCTGGATAAGATAAACAAAAAGAGTAATTTTTATCTGTGTATTTATTTATTTGTATGAACAAATACTGATGTAAGCAACTTATAATTTTTTTTTTCATGTACTACTTAGAACTTAACGTTAATTGAGATATTTTTGAGTTTACTTTTCTACTTGTCTGGATATATCTAGATTAGTTTTCCATCTGTCTTCAATTGACAGTAGTCCAGTTTAAAATCTGTTATCAAAAATATTTTCTCACAAGGCCGCAAAACTTTAGTTCTGTTCTCACTTCAAAAACTAGAGAGAGAGAAGGAGAGAGGAAGGGAGAAGAAAGAAAAAGTGAGCTTGTGATCATTAAGTTTAGGAAAATTATGTCAGAAGACTTTACTGATCTAGCTGTACAAAGTTTCCCTGACATCCTTTCCAGTAAGGAAAGGATATGCGAATTTGGGTAGGAACAGCTAGAAACGTAATTATTAATTACACCATGCCTGATTATAGCAAATGTCCTCTCTCTTATTCTTCCAGTTTTCAACATTCTGATATTCTTGTGCAGTATCTGATCTTCCTTTATGCCATCAATCCCTTCAAAGATACTGTTTTCCAAGAATTCAGTGCTGGTGGTGGGATCTTCTTCATTTGTGGGGAAGGCTGCAAATGATGTTTTTTTGTTTGTTTTCTAATTTTAATTATTTTTTGCTAGATCACCTCAGGTAACAAAAATCCTATGTTATTTTTTTCTTTTGTTACATAATGGCTATCAAGTTTTTTCAGACCTTTACTTGAAGAGCCTAAGCAAAAACTGGTCTAGCAATAATTGCAATACTTCTGATTCACAGCTGAAACTAAGCCCTACTATGGCCCCAGTAAGATCAGTCAAGTCTAAAGATTTGTATATGACACATTTACTGGGCCAGAATTTTCATAGGCAATATATTTGGAGACTAGAATATACATTTTGATATGGAAGGAATAGTTTATCCCAAATTATGGTGCTTCTATAAAATTTCCAATAGTGTATTGCTGAGTTACTTGTAAACACTTTTTTTTTCATCCAGGCAATGTTTTCCTGACTTTTCTTGAAAAGATTTTTTATCACTTGATTTGTTTTTAGGGTTGTGGATTCTTCAGTACAGGGACACTTTCTAAAAAGCAGTTGAGACATCTGTTGAGTCATAGTTCATCTTGTCTTGAAATAGTATACCCATTCTCTCACTGTCTACATAATTATTTACCTACCTAATGATCTTCCTACTTCTTTTTCTCTATTAACATTTATCTCTTCTATTTTCTGGAGTTCTTAGTCCTAGTTTAACAAGAACACAAATTTGAAGATACATCCATTGTTACAAGTAAAATTAAATAAACATGTACATACATATAATTAGTGTATTTCATAGTATTCCCAAACAGTTGTAATTGAGAATATGCTCTTTTCCCGAGGGCATACTTTAAACTGGTTTTATCATTTTTGTTTTCAGAATTCTATAAGATATATATATGCAGAGAGAAAAAGTAGAGAGTTAAATATCTAAACGTATTTATAAATGTATTTATGTTCACCTGTCTAAACTCCCTTGTGCTTACATTTGTATTTACATTAAATATTCCTAATCAACATGTATTATTGCAAATATTCACATTAAAAATATTCTTTTATTTCTTTTCATTTGAGTACCAATCCTATTTGGATTTCACTTAATCATTAAGAAAATAGAGTTTTTAAGACCAAATATTTTATCATACAACATAATAATACAAAATAAAATTATTCTTCAAATTAATTTACAAATAAAATACAGAAAAATAATTACAATATGATATATTAATTGGTTTATTTATGTGAAATAACAAAGAGCACAAAAAAAACCTTACATTTAGATGTGTATTCTTCCTTACTCTATCAATTTCTTAGAATTAGGAATGTATAATTAGACAAACATATACAATAGGATTTGAATACAATGACCACACAAAACTAGTGAATATTAAAGTTACACTTTTTTAATACATTTTGTTTATCTAAAATCGAAATCTCTTCTTAAGACTTTGGTCCAAGATCAAGTGTCACACAAAGTGCTGTAAATAAAAAATGCACATTATATTGAAAGTGTCCACTGTTTATCAGGAAGCAGATCTTCTATTAGACGTTCTACTTTCAGTGGATGACTATTGGTCTACCACTTTATGTGGTATTGCCAAGAACCTGTCAGAAGAAATTTTGTTTCTTCCTGAGCAGAACACAAATATGTAACAATGGAGCAGCAAAATGAAAGATCTTCTGAAGTGCTGAAACTGATTTGCTCAGTGGTTGTGTAATATTAGGAACTACTGAGAAACAGCTAAGGGATATATTGCTAAGGCGTTGCAGAACTGTAGTGAGTGGTTTCATGCATCTTTATGAGCAACTATAAAATTTGTATGTAAATGAAATCACCATAAAATAGCCTACTAAAGATTCAGTTGCAGGTACATCCAAATCAGTAAAAACTAAAAATAAATCTGACTTAAGTTTATCAGTTTCTGGAAAAAACATGTCACAAATACAGAGCAATTAATTGTTTGTTCTTTTTGCATCATGGCCAAAGTTTCCTGGAAAATAAATAAATAAATAAATAAAAAATCCACGAATCATAGAATCCTTAGAGTTGGAAGGGAACTTTAGAGGTCATCTAGTCCAGCTCTTCTGCAATGAACAAAGACATGCACAGCTAGATCAGGTTGCCCTGATCCAGCCTCACCTTACACGTCTACAGGGAAAGGGCATCAACCACATATCTGGGCAATCTGTTACAGTATCTCACAGCCCTCACTGTAAAAGATTTTTCCCTCTTACCCAACCTAAATCTACTCTCTTTAAGCTTGAAACCATTTCCCCATGTTTTGTCACCACATACCCTACTAAAGAGTCTGTGCCCTTCTTTCCTGTAGAAGCCCTTCTTGCTCTTTTTAGCATCGTTGCTAAGTTCAGTTCAGTCTGGGCCTTGGCTTTCCTGATCCTACCCCTATATAGCCTAGCAGCTTCCTTATACTCTTTCCACAGCACCTGTCCCTGTTTCCACTGCCTGAAATCTCTGGATGAACATAAGTGAGTAAAATCTTGTCTTCCAGTACTATATTCCAACATTTAAATAAATAAATAAATAAATCAGAATATATAGATCATTGCTAAGGAACAACTCTTACGTTTAGAGTATGTATCCTTATATAGGAACAAATAACTAGAAAAGAGATCCCCAGTGAAGAAGACCATTCCTTGTAAGAGCAGGCATTCATGCAGTGGATGTTTAATGCTGAATCGTCTAGAGACCATGGTCCACTGTTTGTAAACATTAATATGTTTCACAATATGCCACAAAGACTTGGAGAAGCTGGGTACATCATAGCTCAAAATGATTTTTTCATTAGTTGGTATCTTAAAAGACTCCAAGTCAGATTTCTCACAGAGATAGAGAGAGATATGGTTTCCTATTAATACCACTGCAGTGTGTACTCCTTCCTAAGAAGCCTATCAAAAGAGAAGTCAGAGACCAAAATATGAATAACACTTCCACATCCACAGAAAACAAAACAAAACAAAACAAAACAAAACAAAAAAAAACAAAACAATCTCAATAGCAGATTAAAAAACTAAAAATTGATTGTAGCTATTGATATTTAAGATTAGAGTTTCAGGGGAAATATTGTGTACCACTATGAATATGTCAGCTCCCTCTGATACATTTGAGTCCTCCATATAGCTCTGATGTGCCTTCTTGCAGTGACAGATAGAGTCAAAGGCGGATAGCGATACCTAAGAAAGGAAGTGTGCATTTCCAGTTTCTGTGCATTAACAGGCTGCAGCTAAAATGACAAACAATAGAGACTAGGATTTGCTGGGAACTTGTGGATTTTATCTGGACTATATAAGACTATTTATCTTTCTCAGTAGATGTTCAGGGCTGACAAGCTTGTAAAAACGTATTTTACTACTCTAAAGTTGAAAAAAATGTATTGGAAAGTTAGATTAGATGATGAATCATCTGAACCATGCTATTCAGTGCACTCCAGGGCAGATACATGTTGTCCCATCTGTCTTTTGAAATGTGAAGACTTGAAACTAGCAATTAATTTCAAAACATAGTAATGTAACATCTGCAGATATTGAGAGATCATACAATAGCCAGTGTCATGATAATAGCAGTGTCAGTTTAGTCAGAATACCAAGATAATAAAAAAGCTTAAGTCAAGAGCCCAAGCAGAAATTATTACTTTCAATTCTATTAATTAGTTTATGGTAAAGAAAAGAAACATAAAAAGCAAACAGCCACATAGAAAAAAAAAGAAAACCAGCTGACAGAAATGTTGAAAATAGTAACAGTGTGGATACCATCCGCATCAGAGTCAAACATACAGGTTGCTGAGGCTATTGGACTCACAGATGAATTATGAGATACACCAGCCAGTGTGAAAATTTCTACTTGATAATGTTATTCCATGAAGATTAAATGAACTTGACAAGGCCCTAAATCAGTAGAGTGCTCAGTGACTCTCCATTAGTCTGTTTCTCTGGTCTCAACAAACCGCATGTAATTCAAGCAGATGTACCGCATTTCAGATGTTCATCAACATTACTGAAAAAAAAAAAAATATTAGCACTGCATCATAAACATCTATAATTCTCAAAAAAAAAAAAATCAAAATAATCCTCATATTGTGAAGAAACTACTGATTGTGGGAAAAACCGCTGGTAGTTAATTCTAAGCACATTTAGATCACAGAATTATCAGAGACATTTTCTCTCAACTACTCAAATACTGTTTCCGAACTATGATTAAGGCATCTATGAGGTGCATTTATGATGTGCAAATTTAAATATGCACTAGAATATACTTTAGAATCAAACTATGAAAGGATATATGTTGCATATTTACACTTAATAAAGTTTTTAAAATAGATTGAAAGACACAGAAAGATCCTGTAGTCTTAAATTTTATAGATCATATCACAGTAGAATATCACAGAAAAGAATCTCCATCAGGGAAAGTAGTGTACTGTCAGGATATGATTTTCTTGAGTTTCTCAATTTTTTCTGAACTCTGAAATAATAAAAAAAAAATGGTACATGGATTATAAGGGAGAATAGTTTTAAACTAAGACAGAGGAGATTTAGGTTAGCTATTAGGAGGAAGTTTTTCACTCAGAGGGTGTTGATGCACTGGAACAGGTTGCCCAGAGAGATTGTGGATGCCCCATCTCTGGAGGCATTCAAGGCAAGGCTGGACATGACTCCGGGCAGCCTGGTCTAGTGGTTGGCAGCCCTGCCCACAGCAGGGGGCTTGAAACTAGATGATCTTTGAGGTCCTTTTCAACCCAGACCATTCTACGGTTCTATGACTCTATGATTCTATGATTTATTCTTTTAATAAGTTTTATATTTTACATTTAAGCTTAACTCCCTATTTGAACTTTTGCATGGGAACTGGATATACACACAGTCTTATTCTGAACTTGTGTACAGAACCTCTTTTTCTAGTGTTTTTAAAATACTTAGGTGTAAAAATTCATGGCAAACACATGGGGATTGTACAACTGTGCAGACTGTGGCATCTGGAATGGATCTGAGGATTTATGCTACAGGATAGATAAAATTGTTCACTTTGCTTCTGGAAGCAGAAAATGATAACAGTTGCAGTGGTTTTATACTGCTTCAGATGCAAAAGAATCTTCTCAAGGTTATTGGTATAAACACATAAATTAAGATAGCAGATTGTGTTAGAGAGAAATTTAGCTGGTAAACATTATAAAACGATGAAAATAATACAAAAGCTGCTGCAAAACTAATTCCTACTATTTTATTATCCTGACCCATGATATCAGAGGAGGATGGTGGTGGTATGGCAGTACAGGTTGAACCTTCCCCCCAGCATTCCATTCACTTTTTTTTGCTGTATGGCATACAACAGAGGGGCAATCAGACAGAATGGAATCTAACATGGAAGTGAGATATTTGAGACCATTCTGGATGTATACATGTGCAGTCTACTGTAGGGTACCTGCTTTAGCTGGGAGTTGAACTCAATGATCTCTTGAGGTCCCTTCCAACCCCTGCAATTCTGTGATTTGATTGTGAGATTTATCACAACCATTAATTTAACCAAATTTAAGTATTGCACTTTTTCAGGTCAGAATGTTAACAAACTGAATAGTGTTGTATCATATTTTTGCCACAACTATAATAATAAAGCACAGTTAGGAAGTATGAATTTTTACTTTATATTACTAGTAAGAGTGTGTTTTTAGTTTGTTCTTTTTTTCAGTAAAAAGCCCATCTGCTGATATCTAGCAGCTTCCATGGGCTGCAGAGTAAATAACTGTTTCATTATGGTCTTTGGCTGGGTTGCAGAGACACAACCTGGTTCATCATGTCTGCAAGGGTATCTTTGCTCTGGCACCTTGAAACCTCCTCCCTTTCTTCTTCACTGACCTTGGTGTCTGCAGAGTTGTTTCTCTCATGTTTTACCCACTTCTTCCTCTCTCATAATTTTTTATTTTTTCTTAATATATTATCACAGAGGAAACACCATCATTTTTCATTAGTTCAGTTTTTTACTGCAATAAGTTCCTTTTGTATCTGGGTGAAACTGGCTGTGTCCAACATGGGTAGGGTAATTCACAGAAGCTACTTCTGCAACTCTCACCTGATTATCAAAACATTGTCACTTAAACCCAGTACAGGTATTTTTAATGATTATTGAATCGCTATATATTTACCTAAATATAGCTTTCTCCAAAGCTGGAATTAGAAAAGGCCCATGTATTATTCTGTTGTATATCATTGTCTTCCTTGGGGCAGGGGAGCTGTAGACAGGATCAAGTTCTGAAGTATATCTCATGTGAACAGCTTATATTGACAAACAGAACTTGAAACAGACCTCACCATTTTCCTGAGGATTAGATCTCTTGGGCTTTTTCTATGTGATACAAGGGGCAGTATATTTTCAAAAGATGGGAAATCACAGCATAATATGTCTTGTAAAATCTCTAAACTTGTATTTTTTTCTTATGTGACCTTCACTGGAGAGTTCTCCTGCGTAAGTTCTAGGCCATGATATTCAACTGGAGAACTCAGAGATGTAAGATTAGTTGATCATTGCTCAAAGAAATTGTAGAAGCATTTCTTCATTGTAGAAGATGCATTTTCCATTTGTCCTTATTTCCCCGAAAACTCAAAATCAAACTAAATATATATCACACATAGCATAATAGTCTAAATATTTCAAAAGAGGAAGGAATTAAAAGAAAATCATGTTCATTTGTATCAAGTATCCTCTCCTTCAGCACAACAGATTACTCTCTGAGAGATCTAAAGGCATTTGTAAAGCTACCAATACAATTGCAAGTGAAGATTGCCAAAGAAGAAGCTGTTGAGAATATACATATTGGTGTATAGTGCTATATAATTCCAGACCTTTCAACTGTTATGCTTAATATGACTAGAGCCTCTTCACAGGTGAGAGTCAATAGCATCAGGATTATGCTGTTAACTAGAACACAATCTCTGTCAACAATAGCTGAGTATCTTCACTATCACACTTCTCAGTACCTCAAATAAAATTATATTTATCCTTATAACATCAGTAGAAAATGTTATGAACCCCATTTTACAGAAAACTTGAGGTACAAATTTACTGCATCATATAGGATATCTGTACCATGTCTACAATAGTTCTTTAAGATGAGCACAGTAAATGAATCAGGGATTAATTTACTAATTTAGCAAACACATTACAGAGCCAGGTCTTTATGGATGAACTAACTTGTTCTAAAAATGAAAGGAAGCAGATTTAACTTTCCTCCAAGATAGATATCAAGTATGTGTTATTTTTCCTTTGTAAAGCCATTATAATCTTATAGAAATAGCATATAAATTCTTGTGGACATGCTGGCCTGCTTAATTTAGTCACAACATCATTGATTTTAAGATCCATTATACGCTCTGAAAATAATCTTAATGATAAACTATCAGTTAAAAAAACTACAATTGTACTCATAGTTACACCATAAGTACAGTATGGGAAATCTTTCATTTTCTCATGTAGTAACTGACAGAACTGTGGACTTCCTTTTCTGAATAAATTCTGAAATATGAAAAACAATTCAGAAAATGCTAACAGAAAATAAGGAGGCTCATAAAAAAGTAGACAGATACCAAACACAGTTTTTTTGAAAAGGAATAAGTATATCCTGTACATAGAATAAGAATATGGGTACGCAAGATAAAAACAAGACAATTAATTCTTTTATTAATGTAATTTTCCGGGATGAACATCACACATTTTCTCTGAAAGGAGCTTGAAAACAGTCAGTTTTGTTGCTTTTGTATGAATATTAAAATTTCTACGTAATTTTCAATTTGTCTAATTTTCAATTTGTCTTACTGCACATTTTTTTCATATAATATTCTAAAAGTGAATGATTATCTAATCACAAGATACTGTTTTTTAGGGAGAGGTTTAACAGCTGAATGTTTGAGTTAGTGGTATGCAAATGTGGAAAAAATTTTCTACGTTTAAATTTATGTAATCATAAATAAGCTGTTTATACTGAAAAGAAAAGATTCATTGAAAAACTGGCAATTGTTATGGGCTTTATCAACTCAGTAATCTTTTTCTCCAAAACATAAATCACATGAAGATATATTAGAATCAAAGCCAATTTATCAAACTGTTTAAAGAAGTAAGGAAAGAAAACCTTAAGAATAATTAATTACTGTGCTATTCTAGATTTATACTAATGGAAGTCCACGGGCTTTTTTGCTTGTAGATTTTATGAAACAAGGTAATTTATTAACTATTCCAATAGAAAAAGCATCATAAAGTGCAATCATCATTAATTTCCCACAATGACCATTCTCTGGAACATGTAAGAACTTAAGGTGTTAAAAGGCTTTAATAGCAACTTTCTAAGCTTCTGTGTCAAAAAGGCAGTGCATAGCCACAAATTCCAGCACACTGGAAGTCAGCCTGTGGAACCCCTTTTGTATTGTATTACATCTATTGTTACACCAAAATTGAGGTGGCAATCTGATGTATCAACCCTTTTTATTTTTTACTTTGCATTCAGCATAATCTCGGATTTGTATCTTTCTTCACATACACAGGTGTTGCACCAACATCTAACTTTAGCAGGGCTCTTTCTGATTTACCTTTGTTTAGCTGAAGGAGAAATACGCTGTGCTGCAGGAAGATGTTGAGCCCAGTATTTATCCTCTGGACAACTAATAAACTGCATATGTTAGAAAGATTCTGAAATACACATATATTATGAGTTTTATTTGTGATCTGCTTATTCTCAGCTGTCATCAGGTTCCGGTTTTGGTCACAGACTGCAAGTAGCTATGACTGAAACTAATGAAATTCTCCTTGACTTACTGGAAGAAACCTGTCACTCTTTTTTGACGTTCTTTCTTTGATTATCTATGAATTTTATACATATTCAACTTTAGTGATTCCATCAAGGACAGAATTCAAGGATTTATTATTAAAAAAAAAAAAAGTGTACAGTGGGCAAAATCATTAAAATTTAAACAAGGTTATATACTAATGGTGCCAAAATTATTAACTAGACATTTAATAAGGATTGAATTAATTACATGAAAATAGAAAATATGTCAGTCTTACTGGAGATAAAAACTGATTCTACACGAACACAAACTTAAGCCATATAAATTTTATTCTAATTTTGTTAAGGATATCAGAACCTTACAGCTCAGAAGTTGTGATGTGAATAATCACAGAATTACAGAATCACAGAACTCTAGGGGGTGGAAGAGACCTCTAGAGATCATCCAGTCCAACCTCCTGCCAAAGCAGGTGCCCTAGACCAGGTTGCACAGGTAGGCATCCAGGCAGTTCCAAAATGTCTACAGAGAAGGAGACTCCACAACCTCTCTGGGCAGCCTGTTCCAGTGCTCTATCACCCTTACTGTGATGAAGTTCTTACACACATTTGTGCAGAACTTCCTATGCACCAGTTTGTGGCCATTTCCCCTGTCGCCACACACCACTGAAAAGAATCTGGCTTCATCCCTTTGCCTCCTGCACCTTGGATATTTATAGATATAGATTAGATCCCCTCTGAGTCTTCCTTTCTCAAGGCTGAGAATAATAAGAGAGAGATGGTTTCCTCAATTGTTAACTCTTTCTTTTTTTTTTTTCCTAGCTTTGGAAATGTTATAAAATAGCTAATTTCTAAAACCAAGAGCATAATAACACAGACTCTTCTGTGTTATTTTGAAAGATTTTTTGCCTTAAATAATTCAGTTCTCACATGTATTTCTAAATAAGTTTGACATGTAAAATTAAATCTGTGTCTTCCATAATTGTTAACTCATTTATGAAAGATAAATGTATTCATGGTCCTTTTTTCTAGACCCTCAGTTGTGTCATTCACAAGACAGGAAACAATCCTGTAAACAAGCATTTTGAATGTATACCCTTCAGCTACTGTGTTTTTGACCTGTCTGATTTGAATTTTGGAGTTTTCCTAATTAAAGAAAATCTATGCTAAACACTCTCTGATGTGGGAATATTAATCACTAAATAGTCTTATGCTGAAATACATAGGATCATTCTGGGCTTAATTATTTCTTAAAGACACATATCATTGCACTCAAAGACATTCAACTCCTGTGTCTTTCCCTTTAATTCTTCTCACAAACTTGTAACATATTTGCTGAATATTAAACTGTTACACACCTCACTAACTACTCTGATTGTTCACAGCATAATAAACTTTGCCATAAGGTATGTGGGGTGGAGAATCATACTCTTTCCAACCAGAGATATGCAAGAAGTTATATCAGTCATTGAGGCAGAATCCATACCTTTCTGGGAGAAAATTTGCACACAAGTTCAAACTTTAGCATTTATTTTGCAAGAAAATAATTTAGAACAAATCTTTCCTTGGGTAGCAGATTACCAGATATAACATCTTTCTTTCGTGAAGTTATGCTTTGGAGAAAGACTTTTTTGGTTCTTCCATACCTTAAATTGCTGTGGAATAATTTGACAAGTGTTTTCAAAACTGTCAAAACTTTTAACAGGAGCGCTGTGGGAGCAGATGTTGTCAAAATGCTTTGTATGAAATGTAAGTATTTTAAGCAAGTGAGTGTCTGTAGGCAAGTGTTTCACAAGGATTGCATGCAATTAAAAGCCAAAATTCTACCAATTACATATCATTGAATAATAAAAGCACTTTGATTCCCCAGATATATACTACTTAAAGTTTATTTATTTTCTTTAAGTTTCTTTTAAGACTTCATTTTAGTTTGCTATAAATTATACACTCGTATCACTTATGTCCAGTAACTTCGTAGTTTAGATGATCTATTTAAATACCAATAATAAAAAAAAAAACTTATTTTTATTTGAAGTATAAAAAGTGTAAAAAGCACAGTAGATCATCCATTTCACACTAAGATAGAGATTGAATTATGGAGGACAGTTCAAACTTGAAATGATGTGAGCAAATGTAACCGTATTCATACTGGAAGAGAATGGTTGAATTGTTGGAGTAAAGAGGCTAATAAAAGAAGAATGAATGAGAGGAATAGTTTCCTATTTCTTTTTCTTTCTTTTATTTTCCTTTAAATCATATATGCTATTTTTTATGCTACATCTGATTTCTGTGGGATTTTCTACTGCAATGCATCATGAGAAGAAAGAGAATATTCTTCATATGCAACAGCAGCTCTCAATTTGGGGATAATGCCTCCAATTCATCCTAGAACTTTATAAGTATAAAATCATGGTGTATCTTTTCTGTTCATGCTATGAACTGCACATTTACTAGAGCTATGCAGACCAGGAAGTATACTGTACTTGGGCAGTGGGAATCTTCTCTGGGGATAATCACTAAGGCCTTAGAGCCTCCAGGCTTGTTTCAGGGGTGGTGATGAAATTTCAAGACTTGTTTGGAAAGTACGAGATGTAATTCTTTAAGGGAACTTTATTTGTTTGCTTGTTTATTTATCTATTTCCCTTGGAGATTTATAGATCAATCTCTCTCAAAAGCAAATCCAAATTACTAAAATTCATTGGGGTGGATTACTACTGCAATTATTACTAGCAATGAAGTAATAGTAATAGTAGTATTTTGCTTTTTATAATCCAGTTAATACAATTTACTCGCACTTGTAAAATAAAAGCAGATCTGCAGTCTTTCTTAAAAAGACAGTTTAAGAAATCAGTCACAGAAAAGGTGTCATTCCCACGATTTTTACAGCACTTCTAGAGATAACAACTGAATTACAGATTTAATGCACATCTCTCTGGGATTTTACTTTACCATAGGCATGAGGAGATGGGTGCGTACTGGGACACAGTCTACTAAATCACCCACTTTTACTTTTTATTCTCATGCCATTTCATTAAATGTAATACTTTTGTCTACTTTTTTTTTTTCCTTTTCTTTTTCTCTGAATAAATACTAAGCAAACTGATTGCATTTTAAATGGAAAGTAGCTATTATCCCTGTTTAATTGCTAGAAGGCAAAATGATGGTTTACAAGTATCTGTTCCATTGACCCCATTTTTATTTCTTTTTTTCAGTTATGAGAAGTAAATTAGATACTTAAAAGCAGCATAATCTTAACCTAATAAAGTTACGTAACATAATTTCAACCTAATAAAGAAAAGCTTATTCCTGCATTGTTGTTTTAGTACATAAAATCTAGTCATCTTTCTTTGCTTTTATAACATATGTAAATGGTCATGGTAGATTAAAAGCTACAACATCTTTATGAAATCCCAAGGATAAATTTATAGAGAAAAAATACCTCACTAATATGCAATATTTGGAACTGATGTGGAATTTGAAAAGAAGAATTTCACTTTTTATTATGCTGATATGTCATCATTCCAGACAAGCTAGATAAGTAACGGCAACTGATTTTTTTGCTATAGTTTAGCTTTTCCTTACTACAGAAATCTGGAATTTTGCATTGTATATTTTAATTTATGTTAAAAATTACAATCCACTGTAAAAAATATTATGATTTTAAAATGAAATATTTAGTGACCTAAAATTTATGTTTTGACATTTCATTTTGAAATAACAAATTTAAAATCTTTTTCAAGCTAAAACATTGGAAACAAGGTGTTCCAGGCTTTCCAATACATGAAAGTTGTAGATTTACTGGTTTGAGCCCAGCTCAGAGCCATTGAAATAAAGAACTCAATCATCTCACATATGAAAAGAGGTAAAAAAACAAAAAAACAAAAAACCTGAGATTTTTCAGTCTGGAAGGGAGAAGACTCTAAAAGAATCTTATTAATACTCCCTCCTGATGGGAAAGTATTACAGTGGAAGGGCCAGTCTCTTCTCTGTAGTGACAAAACAGAAGGCAATGAACAAAAAACATATGAAGCTTTTACAGTGAGGGTAGTCAAGAACTGGCAAAGATCGCCTAAAGAGATTGTGGAATCTCAGGCCTTAGAAATACTCATCTGATTCAATCTTACTCAATATGGCCTTGTGCATCCTGCTCTAGTTGTCCCTGTTTTAGCTGGAGGATTAGATTATATGAGCTGAAAACATCCCTTCCAACTCTGACAGTCTGTGAATCACAGATCCACAAAAAGAAGTCTAGATCTGCCTTCTGGATCATGTTATTTAGTTTAATGCTTTACTTTCTGAAAGATAAGCTTTTCACATTTAATGTAGAAGACTTTTGTAATGTAGATTTTTTTTAAATAAATGCTTGTTTTTAATAAATTGAACACGTATAATGCATGTATATATCAGCCATAAACTCCAGAACTAAGTAGCAAATTTCATGTTCTCTAAAATATATATACAAAATATATACATTTATGTTAATACCACACAAAAAACTTCAGCACTGATAGAATGATAAAACCAAAGAAACTCATCACTGAACCTGATGATCTCAGACAAAACATTAAACCAAACAATTTTTTTTTGCTCAGAGAAGTCTTTCTCATAAAGCTTTTTATTTGGTAGTTGTTTTGAAGAAAAAAACTGGAATCCTGAGAGGAGAAAAATAAAAGATTTTATTCTACTTAAAGGTTTCATCAAAATTCAGCTGTAAGTAGAATCATTTCTTTTTAAATAGTTCCACTCTTCATGGAGACATTTTCAAAATTGAGTCTTTGGCAGCATCTCAATCACAGTAGCAGACAGTGATGATGTTAGGGCCAATCCAATTCTGAAAACACCTATTTCTGTATAGGAAAGCTTTAACTGAGCATCAAGCAGGTATTGTCTATACATTGTTTTTCATCTGTGTATAAGCCGTGGCTACACTTTTTCCCGTGAAAAAAAAAAAGCAAAGCTGTAGCATTTTGGTGTTAACAGTAGCCTTGTTTCATTTGAATACAATCTCCAGCATGGAAGTCATGATGGCCAAGACATGAAAGAGTTTTTTGAACTGTGGTTGCACACTAATCCACTTCTCTGTAAGCATGAACATCCAATAGGAACTTACTGTCAAATGAGGAAGGAGATAAGCAACATGAAAGGATATAATTTTCACTAATTTTGCAATCCTGTTTTAGAAATCTTACTTAGCAGCTGCACATTTGAAGAATGAGAGTAGTCAAAGAAATTAAGGAGATCAGAAGTAGATAAATAATGGGTGCATTAATTATATTAAATAATTATCTGGGAAAGAGAAGTTCACTTTTTTTGCAGTGAAGCATAGGAGGAGTAAAATTTCATCAAAAGTCTCTCATGAACACCTTGAGACCTCACTAAGAATTGCAGCCACTGCCATCAAAACAGACTGATGCATTAGTTTCACAAAAACAAGGTCAGATATCCCGCTAGTTCTGTGTTTTTGTTGCTCTCTTTCTTGCTTTAATAAAAAATATTAAAGATTAAAATAAGTGTTGTTACTTGTACACATGAACTGTATTATGTATTTTATGAAGGCTGCTCTGAAAGTAATGCCTGCTATTTTAAAGCACAGTGTCAGAGGCAGATGTTGGTGGGATGGCAGTAGAGGCTGGACCTTCCCACCAACATTCCATTTTGTTGCCATGTGACAGACAGCAGAGGTGACACTCCGACAAAATGGCATCTGACACAAAAGCACTTATGAAGCAGAAGTGTAAAGCTGAATTCCTCCATGTGGAAAAGATTGCACCCACTGAATTTCATGGATACTTGCTGGACATTTATGAAGATCAAACACTGGATGTTAGCACAGTGAGGCTGTGAGTGGTGCGTTTCAGCAGTGGAGACAGTGACAGTGGGTCACCTCTACTATTGCAGTTTATTATGAGAGTGGCATGCAGGCTCTTGCTCACCACTGGCAAAAATGCAGAACTAGTGGTGTTGACTGTGTTCAAAAACAGTGTTTTGTAGTTGTGATTTTTCTCTATCAAACAATGTTATTGTGTTCTTTGTATCTGTTTTAGTTTCCATGGAAATACTTAGAGGCATTACTTTTGTGTATGTAGCCCAAGTCAGTTCCTGTTCACTCAATGCAGCCCAGGCAAGCCAAAAGATTGGACACTCGTGTTCTGTCACAGGAATAAGTGACTCCCTCCCTTGTGGCATTTGACTTCTGCATTAAGTTAACTACTCAAACAGAACGCAAGGATTTTTCAGTGAAGAGACAGATCTCAGAACCTGTATTTCTGAGAATCTGAAATACAAGGCTCAGTGCCAAGAGTGCTGAGAAGCACTTGGAGATCTTCATATAAATGCCAAATGTCTTCATAATACATCACATAATTTACAATATTGTCATTTGTCAGATATTACTGATATTATGGTTGTGTTCTAAAAACACTATCTCTCATTTTTAACTATAATCTTCTCCAGATTTTACCAGTGCTGTTGATACTAAAGGAATAGCCACACATTTATCTTCATTTCAATAATTTTACAGTTCTGCTTTCCCTGTTAGAAATCAAAATATCAAAACTATTATACTATTATACTGTGGGAAAGGAGAATGTGAAGGGGTCAGTTTTCCTTAGTACTGTTGTAGAGCGTGTAATTGCCAACTCATCTTTGCCTTTGGACTTGCTTTTGCTGTGGTGAGTTAATTATATGAATCCGTACCTATTTTTGCATGCTGTGTTGCTTCATGTCTGTGGTAATCTTGGGTCTATATTCTGAACTCTCTGTAGCCAGGGTATCGTTTTTCTTACTTTCTGGGGAGAATGACACTGGGAGAGGGTGAGGGATTTTTAGAAAGCATTTCTTGGTTATAACTTAAATTTTTACCCAGAAAAGGAAAAAAAAAAAATATTGCAAACTTTGCACTAAAATGTTTTTTTAGAAAAGGAAGTAGTCAAACCTCTATCGGGAATGGCATAAGCATAGCTGATCGTTCTTTATGGTAAAAGGTATGCTATCTGGAGGTCTCTTTCAACCCTGTTGCTTTCAATCTGGGAAGATCTCCAGAATAAACAGATCAACAGCTACCTCATAAAATATCTAAGGAGTATGCATAGGGTCACCTATAATTTCCAAAAATGAAATAATCAGAAAATAAATCATTCTTCTGTTCTCAAAAAGAAAAAAAAAGGAAAAAGGCAGATTTGTCTCCTGATATTACGTCTAAATCTTTCTCTCTCTTGGATGTTATGCGTACTGATCTTCATAGTGGTAAGAAAATGGAAGAAAAAAAACCCTCACATATTATTGCTTCAGTGTTTCAGCTAATGAAACTTTGAGAGCTGGTATTAACTGTATGCCAGAATTGTAAGCAGCTAGAAGCTGCTGGTAGCCACAGTTATATCTAAATATAGAACAAACGACAGTGGGCAGTCTTTGATCAGAATTAGAGGACCTGTACTTCCCCCAGGACTACTGATAACAACAAGAAGTAACAGCTTCCCAAACATCTCTGAGGAAGGACAGACTGAATAGAAAGACTCTGAAGGATTCTAGTCTATATTGTTCTACTGGAATTCAAGGAAAATGAATAAATTAGAGACATATATATCCATACATCCATAACTTTCACTTTCATATTTCTGTTTATCCAACCCTATTCTGCAGGAAAAAGAAACTTATATAAAAATAGCTTTTAATTAATCATAAATACACTTCAATATCTATTAAGTCATATTAAAAGAAATTATAAAACCTCTTTGCTAAAGAAAATTTCATTTCACACTGACAATAGTGGACTGAAGAAGATACTTGATTCTGTCGAAGTTATTTTGGGCATTTTTCCTCAGCTGCCCATTTGCTGCTTGCTGAATAGAAGAATCAAGAAGGAGATGAAAAAAAGTGCTACATGGAACGTTGTGGTAAGTGGTGCTTCTCAAAACCAAGAGACTAGCAGAGCATGGTGTCTCAATGTAGTTCCACATTATGATTTTTTTTATAGTAGCAGGAGAAGAGAGGCACACCTCTTTTAGGTCACATCCCTTTTCATTATCAGATGTATTCACCTTTTAATTTTCACAGAGTCACAAAATCTCCGGTGTTGGAAAGGGCCTCTGGAGATCATCTAGTTCACTTCACCTGATAAAACTGGTTTCCTACAGTAGGTTAACAGAAAAGCATTTGGGTGGGTTTTGTATATCTTTGGAGATGGAGACTCCACTGTCTCTCTGGGCAGCCTGTTCCAGTGCTCTGTCATCCTCAAAGTGAAGAAGGTTTTTTTCATATTCATATGGAATTTTCTTTGTGCCTGTCACCCCTTGTCCAATCCCTAGGCATCACTGGGATGGGATGGGAGCCTGTCCCCACCCACCTGACACTGCCCCTTAGATAATTATACGCACCCTTTAGATATTTATAGGGTCCCCTCTCAGTCACCTTTTCTCCAGGCAGAACAGTCCCAAGTCTCTCAGCCATTCCTCATACAGGAGGTGCCCAAGGCCCGTAACCATCTCTGTAGCCCTAAAGTACCATGACATTTAACCAGGCAGTCAGGGAATCCAACTGTATCCTGAGGTGCATCAGGTACAACATTGCTAGCTGACTGAGGGATGAGATTGTCCCTCTCTACACTGCACTGGTGCACAGGACCTCAATTACTGTGTACAGTTTGGGGCGCCACATTAAAAAAAAAAGGGGGATAAAACTATTAGAGATTGTCCAAAGGAGGACTACAAAGACGGTGAAGAGTCTAGAGAGGAAGATGCATGAGTAGCAGTTGAAGTCTCTCTGCTCAGCCCAGAAAAGAGGAGGCTGAGGGGAGGCCTCATGGCAGCTTACAGCTTCCTCATGAGGGAAGCACCGGGGCAGCACTGATCTCTGCTCTCTGGTGACAGTGACAAGACTCAAGGGAATGGCATGGAGCTGTGTCAGGGGAGGGTCAGGTTGGATGTTAGGAAAAGGTTCATCACCAGATGGTGGTCAAGCATGGAACAAGCTTCCCAGGAAAGTGGTCAAGGCACTGACCTTACCGGTGTTCAAGAAGTGTCTGGACAATGTTCTCAGTCATATGGTCTGATTTTTGGGCATTCTGTGTGGAGCCAGGAGTTGGATTTGATGATCCTTACACATCCCTATCAACTTGGGATATTCTATGATCTTTTTGATATTGTGTAAACCAGAACTGCATCCAAACTTCAACTGACAACTTGGGTGTACTACGTCTAATGCACTCCAAAACCTGGTGTACTTCCTTAGGTGCCAGGGCACACTGTTCATGTTGAGCCTACTGCCAGCTAATAATCCCACATTCTTTTATGCTGATCTGTTCTCCAGTCACTTGTCTCTCAACCAGTACCTATGTCCTGCATTACTCTATCCCAGGTGCAAAACCCAGCATTTTAATTTGCTGCACCTCATGCTGTTAAAAGGGATTACTTAAAAAGATATAGGACTTTAAAAGCAATCTTCAAAAAAAGTTCTCTCTCTTTCTCACTTTCAGGAAAGTTACTTAAAATTTACAAGGCATATAATCACTGATAGAAGTCTATAACTTAACTAAATAATTGTAAATCTTCATACAAGTATGCAATTCAAAGCTGAATGTTTTTCTATTGATAAAAAGACTACGTTCCCTATATATCACAATTAAGTAGCTATTTTTATTTTTCTTATACCCATTTGGCCTTTACTTCTCCTAAAAAGATAACATGTTATTTCAAATTTGTTCAAGCCATCATGAGTTAAGTGAAACTACTGTTTGTTTTGCTTCCAGTTGTTGATAAATATATCATTCTTTTCTTCCTCATTTTTTTTCTGTTAGTTGCTGACGTGTCTTTTTTCTTAAGTGGTAATTTTACTGTAGAATTCCTTTAAGTGAAAGATCCAACTGCTTCATTTACACCTCAATTGAATTTTTATCACCATTCCCTTCACGCCTGGTATATTTGCTCTTTTAATGTAGTCAGTTTCTGGTATATATCTTATACAAACCAGTGAATTTCATGGTCTTTTTGAAGCAATTTAGTGGAAGATATTCAATTTTTTAATGTAGTGACTACATACTGACCAGCTATTTGACACATACAGTAGAGATTGTCACCTTGAAGGCATTCATTCTTCTTGCCAATTTAATAGTTATTTTTCCCCCAGAATCAATCTTAAGTGTATTTCAAAAAAAACTCCTTACTGTGGATGACTAAAGTTTTATCAAGTCGGATTGCATCAAATTACTATCTAAACAGGTAATTTATACACCCAAGACAGCAAATAATCATTACTGATGATGTTAGCTGGAATATGAGATCTAGATAGCATTTTTTTTCTATTTTCTTGTTATAAATGCTAAGACCAAATTTTTCACCACCTACAGAAAAATTACCCTAGGAGACTTGGAGAGCAGTGTTTATGTTGACAAAGATTTCCTGTAAATAACTAGAAATAAAAATGATACTGATGAAGTTATTCAGAAGCCTAAAGCTATAATGTGAGTGGTGAATACTAAAACTTAACATTTATCCAAAATTACATGTATATAACTTTATCTAAATAAGAAAAGAAAGATGCTGTTATTGTAAATTAAAACTAAAACAGAACTCTTAATATGTCAGTGTGTTAACATGGTCCTTTTAAACTCATTAGGAAATTAAGTACATGATTAAATATAAGATTAAATAATTTCCTAGACAAATTATTATCCTAATTAATATTCAAATTTTGAGAATTAGCATTTTAAAGGATCTCTAAAAATTGAATAATTTTTGTAAGATCCTTTCTCCATTTTCATTTGATGGGTATCAGTTATGCTTGTTTATTTGTTTTTCCTTTGGAAAGAGATTTAAGTATATCTGTTTTATCATTTAGTTTATGACATTTTGTAAGAAACTTTTAGTGGTACTCCTACATATTTTCACATTGAATAGATATTTTTTACACTTTTTTAGAAAGCCAGGACACTTTTAAGAGAAGTATATGTTGTAAAATGAGAGTTTTTTATGAAATCTAATTTATATAAAATGCTAACTTGTGAAAGAAAATGACAGCCTTCAAACTTCATCATGTTTTTCAATAAGATGTTCTTTAGACTTCTGATCTTTTCTGTGTCATCAATTTACAGATTACAAGTAAAAGAGAGTAGAGGAACTAGCATATATTATGATGTTTTTTAGAATCAAGTATCAAGGCCTAAGGGTCAACAAAAAATGGTAATATAACACGAAGAATACCTTAAACTTTACCTCTTGTTAAATCTCGATTTAAACTCCATTAATACATATGAAATCTGTAACAGTTCAAGGATTTGTTTCTGTTCTGTAACTAATTAATACGTATTATAAGTGCTAAATGAGTAGTGCTAAATCCGACTTTTGGAGACTTTGTATTTATTTCCGTGATCTAAACCTTGGATACTCAGCAGAATCTACATTTGAAAGGAATATAAACTGAACATTTTTTTCTGATCCTTGGACTGAAGGCTTTGTCCTTAGCTGTTTAAATTAATTTAATTTTCACATAAGATCTATATTTACTAGAGGTCTTTCTTTTCCAATTACCCCATATTACTTTCTCTATGGGCTACAAACTCTTCTATTGTGAGATGGTCATGGTATGGGACAATACTTGCTTCTTCTCTGAAACTATTTGTCAGCATGTCTTCTAGCAACCATACTGAGGAATCAAGAAAGAAAGCATTACAAACATTTTAAGCTTGGGCAATATAAAATGAATTGTCAAGTAAGTAACACAGAAGTGTGGTTTTGGTCATTGATGCCCATCTGTACATAACAGAAACTTCATTTTTTTTCTTCCAAAATAAAGTGAAAATGTATTTTCAGTAAGAGCTTCTTGTCATAACTTTCCATTCAGGCTGACTCAAATCATCCAGGATGTTACTTTAATTTCTCCCATATGGACTGTGTTCACAGGGACCAATGCTCGTTAAGGATATAGAGAATATTGCCCATTCCAAACAATCTCTATTTCTGCAGAGATTGAGGTTACAGAAGCTGATTATAATTAATCTACAGCTGCTAGACAGCTCGCTCACTCTGGGGAAATTCTCAACACAGGATTTATGAGAGATTTCAGGCTTCCCTCCACTGCCTGAACAGTCAGAAATAACCAGAGCATATACGAGAATCTAATGCACTGATGGTAGCCCTTTGTCCTTTTAAGTTTTATATTTTCAGCAAACAAATTGGAAATGGTTGATATCACCATATACCAAGTTAGCCTAAAACTTGGCAACTCATTGTGTAGAAATACTGAATAATTTAAATGATTATTCCTTTAATTAAATCTAACATAATAATTGATCTCTTGACTTTAAGGAATAGAGTTAAAATAATAAGTATACTAGCTTTTTCACACTTTCGTACAAGGATTGCTGTGAAAGTAATATTTCCTATTTTATTATCTTGACCCATGATGTCAGAGGTGGATGATGGTGGTATAGTAGTAGAGGCTGAAACTTCCTTCCAATATTCCACTACATTTTGTTACTGTGTGTCAGACAGATGCAGAGGGATAATCTGACAAAGTAGTGTCTGACATGAAGTGCATATGAAGCAAAGGTGTGAAATTGAATTCCTCAATGTGGAAAAAATTACACCCATTGACATTCATCAACACTTTCTGTATGTTTATGAAGACCAAACAGTGTTAGCACAGTGAGGTGGCAGATGATGTGTTTCACAGTGGCAACAATGACATGAAAGACAAACTGTATTCTGGAGGGCCAGGCACAGAGGTCATACCACCAAATGAAGAGCATTTCAATCAACTCTTCCATGCGAAACAATGGATTACGACCATGGAACTGTGCACCATACTAAATAATGGCTTCAGTGCATTGGAAACAGTGGCAATGTTGGAATACCCCAAAGTTTTCACCAGGTGGGTTTCAGGAATGCTCACACTGGAACAGAAAGAACTCTGTATGCAAATTTGACAGTACCTTTTGAACCAATGCAAGGCTAATGGTGACAGTTTCCTGGATTGCATCATTACTGATGACAAGATGTTGTGATACCACTACGAGCTAGAGTCAAAACGGCAGTCCATGGAGCTGTGACATATGAATTTCTCATCAAATAAAAAGATCAAGATACAGTCCTCAGCAGGTAAAGTGAGGTGCACTGTCTTTTGGGATAGGAAAGTGGTGATCCTTCTGGATTTCCCAGAACCCAGACAAACCACCAACTATGAACTCTACATTACGATGATAAGCTGAAGGTCAAAATTTCAGAGTCAGGACAGGGAAGAAGTTTTTTCTTGAAACATGATAATATGAGGTGATGCTTTGATTTTAAAAGTTCTGTAGGCACTCATGCACAGGATTTATGATAGATTTCAGATTTTCACTTAGAAATTACCAGAGAATATCAAAGAACCTAACAATAAGCACAAGACCAGTTTCATGAGCTAGATGTCTACCACAATCCCTTCTAGGATTTTTTTTTGATTCAGATTTGATTATAACAGTGTCAGAGAGAACAGATCTTCCGAAGATAACACAGAAGCCTTTTTCACCCCTTGAAAAGCATATTAAGTATCACATAATTAATGTTTCTTACCTTCATCTAGATGTAAGTGCACTGATGTGGAATAATAAATAGCAGCGTTGTAGAAAAGTTTTGTATCACTTTTAACATCAGAATTATCAATAATGTACATTTTGCAGTACACCAGATCACAAATATGTAGTTGATCTGTAACCACAATGGGACAAATATGGTATAGTTGCACAAATGTGTACAAAATGTCTTGCAAGTAGGAACATCTACAAGTTACAAAGGATAAAGAATAGACAGAGAAGATGTCTGAAAAAAAAAAACCAGAAACCTTCTGCAGACTTAGCATAAAATATTTCTAGTTAAACCAGAACAGTTCTGGTCCAAAAAAATACGGTGAAATATATCACAGTAGATGAAATCACGTTTTGTTTTAGAGCAAAGAGGAAAATAAAATACCAAGTATGACTGAAGTTAAACGAGGGAGGAAGGAGCTGCACAGCTGGACACCAGCTCCCCTTTCAAAGGGTCCCAAAGACGTAGAATCACTGCATGATAGAATCACAGAAAGGCTTGGGTTGGAAGGACCTTAAAGATCATCTGGTTCCAACCTCCTTGCTGTGAGCAGGGTTGCCACCCACTAGATCAGGGTCCCAAAAGCCCCACGCAAACT